>JAVGWX010000020.1:5388986-5666486 GCA_036924085.1 Ariolimax columbianus | reverse complement strand
ATGACATGATGGATAGGACGAAACACGGGTATCCGAGGTGACGAAATGACCAAAGCCTGTGAATGAAAATTGGGATCAACACCACAGGACACAGCACTTGATGATGATGGCATCTGATTTACCTAAGTTTAGAACGACAAAATGTACATAGTTCAGGTGTACGTTACCTACACTGGGTCACCATCCATTGATGTAGATATGCAAAGAAAATACACAAAGACAAGAAATCAACAGAATCACACACAAAAAGTGTAGCAGCAAGTATAACAACCATAAGTAGTCAACAGAATCGAATCAAGAAGTTTAGCAACTACAAGTATAGCAACATCAAGTTTAGCAACAACAAGAAATTAACAGGATCGCAAATACAAATATATCAACATTACGTATATCAACATCAAGTATATCAACATTACGTATATCAACATCAAGTATAGCAACATTATGTATATCAACATCAAGTATAGCAACAACAAATGTAACAACATCAAGTATAGCAACAACAAATGTAACAACATCAAGTATATCAACAACAAATGTAACAACATCAAGTATATCAACAACAAATGTAACAACATCAAGTATATCAACAACACATGTAACAACATCAAGTATATCAACAACAAATGTAACAACATCAAGTATATCAACAACACATGTAACAACATCAAGTATAGCAACATCAAGTATATCAACAACACATGTAACAACATCAAGTATATCAACAACACATATAACAACATCAAGTATATCAACATCAAGTATATCAACAACACATGTAACAACATCAAGTATATCAACAACAAATCTAACAACATCAAGTATATCAACAACAAATGTAACAACATCAAGTATATCAACATCACAACAAGAAATCAACAGAATTACAACAAAAGAAATCAACAGAATCATAACAAGTATAGCAACAATAAGAAATCAACAGAATCACAACAACAAGAAATCAACAGAATCAGAAACAATAAGAAATCAACAGAATCGCAACAACAAGAAATCAACAAAATAACAAAAACAAAAAATTAACAGAATCATTACAACAAGAAATGAACAGAAACACAACAAGAAGGAATCAACAAAATCACAACAACAAGTATAGCAACACCAAGAAATCAACAGAATCACAACAACAAGAAATTAACAGAATCACAAAAACATGAAATTAATAAGTATAGCAACACCACGAAATCAACGGAATCACAACAACAAGAAATAAAAAAAATCACAACAACAAGAAATCAACAGAAACGCAACAAGAAATCAACAGAATTGCAACAACAAGAAATCAACAGAATCACAAAAACAAGAAATCAACAGAATCATTACAACAAGAAATGAACAGAATCACAACAAGAAGGAATCAACAAAATCACAACAACAAGCATAGCAATGACAAGAAATAAACAGAATCACAACAAGAAATCAACAGAATCACAACAACAAGAAATCAACAGAATCACAGCAACAACAAAACAACAGAATCACAAAAACATATAATCAACAAGTATAGCGTTACCAAGAAATCAACAAAATCACAACAACAGGAAATGAACAGAATCACAACAAGAAATCAACAGAATCACAACAACAAGAAATCAACAGAATCACAACAACAAGAAATCAACAGAATCACAACACGAAATCAACAGAATCATAACAACAAGAAATCAACAGAGTCACAACTAGAAATCAACAGAATCACAACAACAAGAAATCAACAGAATCACAACAAGAAATCAACAGAATCATAACAACAAGTATAACAACAACAAGAAATCAACAGAATCACAACAAGAAATCAACAGAATCATAACAACAAGTATAACAACAACAAGAAATCAACAAAATCGCAACAAATAACAATGAACAAGATAGCCGAAATCAACTATAAATTCTTCTTGTTCTTCTTCTTCTTCTTCTTCTTCTTCTTCTTCTTCTTCTTCTTCTTCTTCTTCTTCTTCTTCTTCTTCTTCTTCTTCTTCTTTTTCTTCTTCTTCTGCTTCTTCTTCTTCTACTTCTTCTTCTTCTTCTTCTTCTTCTTCTTCTTCTTCTTCTTCTTCTTCTTCTTCTTCTTCTTCTTTTTCTTCTTCTTCTGCTTCTTCTTCTTCTACTTCTTCTTCTTCTTCTTCTTCTACTTCTTCTTGTTCTTCTTCTTCTTCTTCTTCTTCTTCTTCTTCTTCTTCTTCTTCTTTTTCTTCTTCTTCTGCTTCTTCTTCTTCTACTTCTTCTTCTTCTTCTTCTTCTTCTTCTTCTTCTTCTTCTTCTTCTTCTTCTTCTTCATCTTTTCCATCTTCTTCTCCTTCCTCTTCATCATCTTTTCTTCTTGTACTTGTTTTTCTTCCGTATCATCACTATCATTATCATCTTCCTCTTAATATTCTTCATCATCGTCTTCTTCTTCTTCGTGTTGTTCTAATTCTTCTTCATCAACCTCCTCTTTTGTTCTTTTTCTAACTTGTTGTTCATCCTCTTCTTCCGCCTCCTTTTCTTCTTTTTTCTTCTTCTTCTTTTCTCCTTCTTTCTCTTCTTCTTTTTTGTTACTCTTCTTTTCTTCTTTCTCTTTTGATCATTTCTATTCTCCATTTTCTTCTGCTTCTTTTTCGCCATCCACCCTTTTTTGTGTGTATATCCTCTTATCCCCGGCGAATCATGTCATCCACTCGCGTATTAATCTATCATAATATCATATACCGTATAATAAATACTAATTAGTTATTGTACCTTTCTTCAAACCCGTAACTCCAACGAACACCCAACAAGCTCTATCGACTAACATGAACAGGCGATGGGCAACCCAATTACTTGTAGAGACTACTACCCTAGATGGATTTCATTTGTAGCACACAAAAACCAAATACGTACCAATAGAGATTACATCAGACTTACCATTGGTCCTTTTCATCTTTGAAAGCGCACATCTCTTCACTTGACAATTAATATTGTCACAAATATCCTAATACCTATCACAGAAACTGTCCAGTATATATTGCTACTTTTGTAGTCTATCAGTAGGAAGAAATGTCCATGTTTTTCTTCAGGATATAAACCTATCTCTTGTAAAATAATATTGTGAATTCTAGGGATTTCCAGTGATTCTATTTTGGGATATCTGCCATAGAGAAGGCAGCATTGATTGACCTAGTTAGGGGTGGATTTCCCCATGTGGAAAACAGTGTGCTGTATATATTATATATCTACGTTCTGAAGGTGGGGAGAGATGTGTCTTGGGGGGCGTACTGCTTCTTCGCTTGGTCAGGGGACGGATGTATGGTTGGTGTCAACAGATCGATACGTGAGTAGGGACGATGCAGGGAGGAATGGAAGGGGAGGCAAAGAGGAGAGGAAGGAAGAAATGAATGTCGAATAGGGAAAGATGAAAAGGAAGAAAAAGAATACGGAGATGGGAAATGTAAAGGGAAATGCAAATGGGGAGATTAGAAAGAAGAATGCCAGAATGGAAGACTTCGGGGAAATGGTAGAGTGACAGACGACAGAGAGAGAGAGAGAGAGAGAGAGAGAGAGACGACATAACTAGGAAGAAGAATGTCAGAATGGAAGACTTCGGGGAAATGGTAGAGTGACAGACGACAGAGAGAGAGAGAGAGAGAGAGAGAGAGAGAGACGACATAACTAGGAAGAAGCATGAAGAGAGGGTAGACTTCGGGGGAATGGTAGAAAGAGAGAGCAAGAGAAAGAGAGAGAGAAGACAGAACAAGGAAGGAGAATGTCAATATGAGAGACTTCATGGATAGAGAGAGCGAGAGAAAAGAGAGAAAGAGAAAGACGACAGAGAGAGAGAGAGAGAGAGAGAGAGAGGATAGAGAGAGACAACAGAACAAGGAAGAAGAATGTCAGAATGGAAGACTTCGGGGAAATGGTAGAGTGACAGACGACAGAGAGAGAGAAAGAGAGAGAGAGAGAGAGAGACGACATAACTAGGAAGAAGAATGTCAGAATGGAAGACTTCAGGGAAATGGTAGAGTGACAGACGACAGAGAGAGAGAGAGAGAGAGAGAGAGAGAGAGACGACATAACTAGGAAGAAGAATGTCAGAATGGAAGACTTCAGGGAAATGGTAGAGTGACAGACGACAGAGAGAGAGAGAGAGAGAGAGAGAGAGAGAGAGAGAGAGAGACGACATAACTAGGAAGAAGCATGAAGAGAGGGTAGACTTCGGGGGAATGGTAGAAAGAGAGAGCAAGAGAAAGAGAGAGAGAAGACAGAACAAGGAAGGAGAATGTCAATATGAGAGACTTCATGGATAGAGAGAGCGAGAGAAAAGAGAGAAAGAGAAAGACGACAGAGAGAGAGAGAGAGAGAGAGGATAGAGAGAGACAACAGAACAAGGAAGAAGAATGTCAGAATGGAAGACTTCGGGGAAATGGTAGAGTGACAGACGACAGAGAGAGAGAAAGAGAGAGAGAGACAGAGAGAGAGAGAAAGAGAAAGAGAGAGAGAGAGAGAGAAAGAGAAAGAGAGATAGACGGCAGAACAAGGAAGAAGCATGAAGAGATGGGAGACTTCGGGGGAATGGTAGAGAGAAAGAGAGACATAGAGAAAGAGAGAGAGAAGACAGAACAAGGAAGGAGAATGCCAATATGAGAGACTTCGTGGAAATGGGAAATATACAGAAGGAAGAAAAATCACACAATGAGAAACTTCGTGGAAACGGTAAATAGAGAGAAGACAGAAGAAGGAAGACGAATACGAAGAGGAGAGACTTAAATGATTCCCTCCTTATAGCCGATACATCGGCTTGAAAATTTCTTACTATGCTACAGTGCCGATGTATTGGCTTCAACTACTGCCATACTTCAATTTAAAAGTTCCTCAATAACAACCTCTTCTAAAGTTATCTTCTTCTTCTTTTTCTTCTTCTACGCTCGTTCTCTTATTCTTCTTTATCTTCGTTCATCCTCAGATCAAGGATCCGGTTTCTCTTACAAAGGGCATCGTTGTTTGAAAGGCTGTTTCATCTCCATTCAGCTTTGGTCTCAAATCTGTCTCTCTTTTCCTGCGTGAGCCTGCAGCTTTGCAGGATGTGTTCCGTTGTCATGATATGCTCCCCACATGAGCACCTGTCATCTGTCCAAATCCTAATTTTATTTTAAAGATGACCCTTGAGTCTGTTATGCCCAGTTCTCAGTCTGAAGATGATGACTTGCTCTTCTCTAGTTAAGTTAAAGTAGCTGTCTTCTTTTCTGAAGTCGGGGTGTTGATCAGCCCATTTTGCAAGTTGGCTTTATTTTTGGGGTTCGTTCTCATTCTCCCGTTACCAAGTCCTGAAAAGATCTTTGCAAGTAGCAGGCTATAGTTCGCAGAAGGGAATGCGCTTAATCGCTAGTTTACAGCTTGACTGCGAAATTTTCACCTTTCGGTCCGACACATCAACAGGTCTGAAGTTATAAATTCACCTATACCTTCTACCAAAAGTTTTATATTTTTCAAAAAAATAAATTCTCAGAAGTCCAACATTTTCTGGAAGAAATAATTTCATGAAAATGATAAAGACAGAACAAGGAAGTAGAATGCAAAGAGGACAAACGTAAAAGGGAGAACAAATAAATAGAAATGAGAACGAGAAACAAGATACGAAGAGGAAATATGTAAAATGAAAGAGGAACAAAAAGAATTAAGAAGAAGGATAATGATTTTTTAAAGGGGTCAAATGTGATTGATAAATTGGTTGATTGGTTGATTGGTTGATCGGGGATCAAGATGAGCAGCGCATGAGTTGCAGCGGTCAGCGACACATAGCTGACTGCTAGCGTCAGGGCCAGCGACCCAAGGCTGACTGCTAGCGTCAGGGTCAGCGACCCAAGGCTGACTGCTAGCGTCAGGGTCAGCGACCCAAGGCTGACTGCTAGCGTCAGGGTCAGCGACCCAAGGCTGACTGCTAGCGTCAGGGTCAGCGACCCAAGGCTGACTGCTAGCGTCAGGGTCAGCGACCCAAGGCTGACTGCTAGCGTCAGGGTCAGCGACCCAAGGCTGACTGCTAGCGTCAGGGTCAGCGACCCAAGGCTGACTGCTAGCGTCAGGGTCAGCGACCCAAGGCTGACTGCTAGCGTCAGGGTCAGCGACCCAAGGCTGACTGCTAGCGTCAGGGTCAGCGACCAAGGCTGACTGCTAGCGTCAGGGTCAGCGACCAAGGCTGACTGCTAGCGTCAGGGTCAGCGACCCAAGGCTGACTGCTAGCGTCATGGCCAGCGACCCAAAGCTGACTGCTAGCGTCATGGCCAGCGACCCAAAGCTGACTGCTAGCGTCATGGTCAGCGACCCAAGGCTGACTGCTAGCGTCAGGGTCAGTGACCCAAGGCTGACTGCTAGCGTCAGGGTCAGCGACCCAAGGCTGACTGCAAGCGTCAGAGCTGCCAAGACCCTTTTACACCTCCACGCTGTGATCCTGGACAACAGGCTGCAGCAGGGCAGAAGGGATTGAAGAGGGAAGGCTAACCCGGTACTCAAGAATGCCTGCAGAGGTCGGATGTGTCGGACAGAAAGGTGCTAATATCACAGTCAAGCTGTAAACTACGACATGCCGCACTCCGTTCGCCGGACTATATCCTGCTTCTTGGAAAGTTTTTTTCAGGGCTTGGTAGCCGGAGATTGAGAACGGTCAGGGTTTGGTAGTGGGAGATTGAGAACGGTCAGGGTTTGGTAGTGGGAGATTGAGAACGGTCAGGGTTTGGTAGTGGGAGATTGAGAACGGTCAGGGTTTGGTAGTGGGAGATTGAGGACGAACGATGAAGAGGAAGAAGAATCAGTTGATCGATTCTCCTCTTCGCTTCACAGAGTGAAGGACATGAATACTATTGCATCTGGCCCCGTTAATAGAATGTCCTCATCTGGACATTTGCAGCGCTGGTTTCAGCAACAATGGTTTTACATGATGAGGTCATGCACAACCTTCTCTAGACTCCTGTAAAGGTTAAGTGGTCATATTATTTTCTACTCCTGTGCCATTCAGGGGGGTTTGAGAGTATGTACTGAAATGGGAAACGGACGTTTTAGGAGAGAAACACACACACGGAGGACAGAACGATGCAGGGGAGAAAAGGAAGGAAGAACAAAGGTACTAGAAGAGTTAAACTTAACTTAAATTATCAACTTTATACTGGTTTAGAAGACTCTGTAGAGTCTGTATACAACCAGTTTTTGTGGAGGGTGGTCTTCTTCGTACGCAGTCAGACAGTAACCATTATTTTTTCGAAAAAAGCGGCGGTCATTCTGAGGCTGTCGACACTGCCATAGAGCTTGTCTTGCAGTTCCACTGGTGATGGCCACATCTGCTCTCTCTGATCCTCGTATGTCGGGCAGTTCTGCAGCAGATGTTCAGCGGTCATTTTACCGGTACCGCGCGGGCATTCGTCGGTACCACCTATCTTCAATTTGTTGTCAGGCAAAGGTCAGGCAAAATATACTGATCAGACATGTTAGTCTGGGTCAGGCAAAATATACTGATCAGACATGTTAGTCTGGGTCAGGCAAAATATACTGATCAGACATGTTAGTCTGGGTCAGGCAAAATATACTGATCAGACATGTTAGTCTGGGTCAGGCAAAATATACTGATCAGACATGTTAGTCTGGGTCAGGCAAAATATGCTGATCAGACATGTTAATCAATGTCAGGAAAAATATACTGGCCAAGACCCTCATCTCGGCTTCGTGGTAGGGCTCCCTTGAAACGGGCCGTTTTCATGGCAGCCTGGCCAACGAGGTGAGATATTGACGTCATCCCCGTAGTAGTGAGCGACACGCAGATGAATCCAAGCATAGCACAACCGCCTGATGGACCCCGGTCACCTTCACCAGCACGCTCGGGATGTGAGGAAGCTACTACAACCCGCAACTTAATGTCCTTTTCAGGACGCATAAAAAAGTAATCCACTCATTGTGGGCATTCACGAACAACAACAACAACAACAACAACAACAACAACAACAACAACAACAACAACAACAACAATAACAGCACTAGTCTAGAATGACATCAAATATTGCAGACTCACAAATGCTTCTTGAAGACTGAAACCTGCCTTAAAGAACCACAGACTGATTCATTCCCCAGCAGAAACCGAGCCTGTTTTCTGTATTCTAATAGGAATTTGTGGATGCTTATTGATTTCTGCCCAATGGAAGGGACAATATTGTTTGACATTGTCATTCAGACTTGATATGGTTGTAAAATACACCAGACAAACATGATATATATCTGGAAAATATGTATTTAAAAATGTTCATATTTTCTTAATTATAATTTTTCAGTGTTTCACATTTTTTAAATGTCCTTTTTATATCACAAATAACAATATTATAATTAATATATATTTAAACTTGTTATTTGTATTTTTAAATGTATTACGATATTTAATTATTTTGTTTTTTTAAAATGGTCCATACATGTGAAAAAGCAAGTTTGATGCATCATCATCATGTAGCGAGTCCTTGGCAGAAGGTCGTTCTGATCTCATCCATTGGATAGGAATTTTGATCAGCAGCCAGTATACCCGCCTGCTCCTTATTGATGTTTAGGGTGTCCTTGATGTCTTGTGTCCATCTACTCCCTGGTCGGCCTTGGCCTTGTCTTTCTGGAACAATGCCCTCGAGATCTGTTGTTTCCAATCCACCATGGCGTTTGATTTGACAGATAACCTCAGTTTTTGAGAGAGAACGTGGTTTATAAGCTATATCTCTTCGAGGGATCAAGATGCTGAGCAGCGCATGAGCTGCAGTGGTTAGCGTCAGGGCCAGCGAACCAGAGCTGCCAAGACCCTTCTACACCTCCACGCGGTGATCCTGGATAACAGACTGCAGCAGGCAGACTGGCAAAGGAGAATTGATCGATAAGGGAATGCTAACCCGGTACTCAAAAAATGCTTGCTGAAGTCGGATGTGTTGGACTGAAAGGTACAAATATCGCAGTCAAGCTGTAAACTACGACACAACGCATTCCGTTCTATGTACTACATTCTGCTACTTAAGCCCTTTCAGGGTTTTGTAGCGGGAGATTGAAGAACGGACGAAGCCAAACCAAACCAAGCCAAGCCATGCCAAGCTATATCTCTTCGACACTCAGATCTTGCAGGATGGCTTTAGTTGTTATTTTCTTTACCCAAGACATTTTGAGGATTCTTCTGCAGCATTTTGTCTCGAAAGCCCCGATTATTTTTCTTAATATTTGTGTGATTGTCCATGTCTCGCATTCATACATTGCCACCGGTAATAGGAATGTTCTGCGGATCTTCAATTTTAATTCTTAATTAGAATTGTGCCACCCATTTTGCATAATATTCAGTTTCTGCATTAGTTAGTTAGTTTTCTTTCTTCCTGTGCCGTTTAGCGGCGTGGAGAGCTTAGTCGTCTATCCTGCGCCAAGTGCGTTGCGTCGGTCAATGTGAGCCCTTGTCGTTGCACAATCACTCTAATGGCATCTATCCACCTACCTCGCGGCCGCCCCCTTGCCCTGTAACCAGATCTACCAGCATTGTAAGCCATCAGTGGAAGATGATGAGGGTGCATTCTCATGAGATGACCAAACCATGGACAATCATCTCCTTATTTCCCTACCGGCTGAGCAGCGCATGAGCTGCAGTAGTCAGCGACCCATAGCTGACTGCTAGCGTCAGGGATAGCGAACCAAAGCCGCCAAGACCCTTCTACACCTCCACGCGGTGATCCTGGATAACAGGCTGCAACAGAGCAGACTGGCTAAGAAGAAGGTATCGAACAGGGAATGCTAACCTAGTACTCAAAAAATTATTTCTGAAGTCGGATGTGTTGGACCGAAAGGTGCAAATATCGCAGTCAAGCTGTAAACTACGACACAACGCATTCCGTTCTCTGGACTACATTCTGCTACTTAAGCCCTTTCAGTGTTTGGTAGTTGGAGATTGATAATGAACGAAGCCAAGCCAAGCCATTTCCCTTCACTGTTTCTTATCAAAGAGCCAAGGTATTCACAGTAATCCACGTGTTTAATTTCTTCATTACCAAAAGAGTGATCTTTGGTTATGGTCTGTGTGTGCCAATGGGCATTATTTTTTAAATTGTTTTTATATTCAATAACACATTATGATCTCCACCATGCTTCTGAACGGACGTAAGCAAATATACCAGGCCCTCAACGCTGTCTGAGAGCGTAAGAGTGTCATCTGCATATCTTAGTTCTGGAAAAGTAATTCCTCCAATTGAGAATTGGTCGAAATTCAAATAGTTTCTATCCATTTTTACCGTTCGCATGATATTCTCCGCGTATATGTTGAATAGGTAGGAGACGTGCATGCAGCCATGCCTAACACCTTTGAGGATTTCAAAACAATCTTTAGGAGTCAGGTCAGGGCAGGTCATCCCGTAACCGGTGAGGTTGTTGGGGCACACATGAAGACTTCCTCACAACACCACGCCACCCTTCTCTGTCAGCGGCCGCTGCCTGTGCCTCTTCTGGTCGGAGATTGGTCCATTCTTTAATGTTGTCCTCCAACCTCTTTTTGGGACGGCCTCTTCATCGTCTGCCTTGCATCTTTCCGCGTAGGATCGTATTTGCAAGACCATTTGATCTCGATATGTGACCGTACCAAGCGAGTTTCCTTCTTTTGACAGTTGCCAAGAGGCCTTCAAAAGACCCTAATGCTGTTATTATTCTATCTCGTATTTCCTCATTTGTAACTCGATCTTTGTACGTGACGTTTAAAAGTCTTCGGAAACATTTCATCTTCAAGACATGCATCCTTCGCTGAAGGTCACCTGTAACTGTCCTTAGGAGTATGGGATGTATTTCTATAAACGCGGTCTAGGGTGTAAAGGGTTATCTTTCCCAGGGATTTCCCTAACGGTAGTCACTTGTTTCGTTTTCTCAAATTGAATCCAGTTTTTTAACTTTACCTTGGTCATGTGTTGACAGTTGACCTCTGACATTACTGTCATTGGTAATCTATTTCTGAGTCACGTATCAGATACCACGTGATCTGTTCAGGTGTTATCTCCAGGGTTTCCCCATAATAATTGTGGTATACATGGATCCTGCTTCTACTATCCCGGGTTCTATGCACGCGGTAGTGGAGCGCGCGTGTCTGGCCCTACTTAACTTCCCCTACCGTTCCATTTTTTGAAATCAATCATTCAATCAATCAATAAATCAGTCAAAGTCTGTCCCTCCTCTCCGTGCAAAGGCAATTGACAAGATTCTGCCAGCATACAAGGTCCTGGGCTGTTCTTTCTGCCTCTCTCCAGGTGTAATGGTGTAATCTTAATTCATTCTCTTTTCCATGTATTTTTTGGTTTACCAACCTCTCTCTCTCACTCTTTCTTACTCTCTCTATCTCTCTCTGTCTCTTACCTTGAGGATTCCATATGTCTTTGGACATTTGGCTCCTAGAATACACGGTCCTGGGCTGTTCTTTCTGCTTGTCTCCAGGTGTAATCTTAATTCATTCTCTTTTACATGTATCATTTGTTCTACCAATCTCTCTCTCTCTCTCTCTCTCTCTCTCTCTCTCTCGGATTCTCTATAAGAGTCTATAGGGCATTTGGCTCCTCCAACTTAATGAAGAGCTAGATTCCAGTCACTTGTTGAATGTATAGGTCCAACATTGAATTTAGTGGCCTAGGCGTGAGACGTCCGTTTAACAATCCCAACGCACCAGGTTCAAATCCCGTCGTGTACAGATTGTTAATCACGGACATTTTCTCAGTGCGATCGTTCCTTCCCGTACGGAAAGTAATTTCAACCTACCGTACTGCTGTATTAACAACAACAACAACAACAACAACAACAACAACAACAATCTCTCCCAGTCTGTCCACGTATAATCCTACTTTGCCGAGTTTACAGCCCGCCCGTGCCCTTATGATCTATGCCGGTGGGTCTATTATTCATGGAAGGGTCACTCAAGTCGGACACGCCCTTGGAGAGGGGACCACACTAAGGGGCTGAGGATCTCGTGGAACCCAATAGGTGGAGCCTTGGAGCCCACATTTTCTTTGGTTTATATCCCAACCAGTAAGGTTTACAAACAAATCGATACAAAGGCTTCATCTCTTCTGCTTCGCTTACTTACTTACTTCCCCTGTCCAGTATTCAGCCCCATGGGATTGCCATGTCGCTGCCACTCAGCAGGTCGTCCATACTGCAAGTCTCCGTGAGGTTTGGGCAGCTCATCATATTGTCTTGGTCTTGTGTTGCTCCATATTCAAATGTTTCATCCCCTTTGTTTCCCTATCTTTTTATGTTTTTTTCTGTATTGTGATACGTTAGTTCGAAGTCTACTTAATGACTTCCATGTTGGGTAAAGCAGATGATGACCAGACGCATGTTCCTCCCGTAACTCGATCCAGGGGATCTGCGTTTTCTCTTTCCAACTTTCGATGTGTCGTTTTCCAGGACTAGTCTGCAGATGTTGGGTTGACTGTAAAAACCGCGTCGATTCTAGTCTTGTGCGTTGCATCTGATGCCCGCACAAAGAATGCATTTGGGTCGTTTACCTGTTTCTCTCTTTCTACATTTGAAATGCAGAGTTTGATCTTCAAGCTGAGAACAGGCCATGTCTCTCTCAACAAACATCTGAATATATTAGACCCACTACGTGATCCAAACTGCAGATTCTGCCATGACTACGAGGAGTCAGTCGAGCACCTACTGACTTTGTGCTCAAGGCTGGCCGATCTGCGGAACCTGCTGTTACCAGGATGTATTTTTTTCCAATTCATAGACAGGAAATGGAAAATGGTTCGTAGACCAGACATTAACTGCACCTAGGCGTGCTCCATGCGTGGTCATCTCTTCATTGTTTGAATGTTGACGACAGAGAACTAACTCCGTAGCTCCCAGGCGCTCCCTAATTTTTAAATGATTTCGTAAGATACCCATATACAACTGGGTCGATTGGCAGACGCGGTTACATCATGAGAAAACCGACAAAATCTCGGGTCCGTCAAACTTAACGTGAAGCGATTTGAATAAACTTTCAGAAGAGAAAGGGAAACAACTGGTTAATTCTCAAGTCAATCACAGAAGTTCAGTTAAATTGCCTTCTACGCATCGATGACCGACTGTAATGGATCTCCAGTGTACTCTTGACGTAATGGTGCAATCTGACAGGCTTTTTACTGCCCATCTCCTGTTACCCCCCCCCTTCCCCCCCCCCCCCCCCCCGCCCCACTTAAAACGTTGTCTGCCTCTTGAACGACTGCCTTCCACCCAGGGGAAGCAAACCCTTAGAAAATGCAGGAGGAAGCAGACCCTTACATAAATGCATGCTGAAGTCGGATGCACTGGGCCGCTTGTCGCAAAATAAAAACCACAGTGCATCGCACACCGCCTTGGGGAATAGAGAAATAAGGCGAACAAAAACAAACAAAAATCATTCATTCTCTTTTCACCCCCAACTTTTTCAATACCTCCAAATTTGTTTTCTTCTCTTTCCAAGAAATGCGACCCAATCTTCTATATAGCCACGTTTCGAAGGTTTCAATACTCTTTTCCAACTTGTTATTCATTGTCCATGCTTCTGCGCCATAAAGTAATGACGATTAGACATAAAATATGACAATTCTCATTTTCAAATTCTGATTTATCTGTTTGGATGTAAGTATGTGTCGCATGTTATCGAATTATATCTCTTTCTGATTTCTTTTTCTCTCAGTTGCCTTTCTCCGTTATTATATGACCTAGATAGGAGAAACTCTGTACCTGTTCAAGTAGTTGATCTTTTATTGTTATCTGCATTCATGGTTTCTTGTCATTTTTCCCAGTTATCATAATCTTCCTTTATGTTTCCTTTATGTATGTGTTATGTTTAACCCGGGTGAACTGAGACGTTAGTCCAGTCAGGCACAACATACTGACCAGGACATCGCGTCAGGGTCAGACACAATACAAAGATGCTGAGCAGCGCATGAGCTGCAGTGGTCAGCGACCCATAGCTGACTGCTATCGTCAGGGCCGGCGAACCAGAGATGCCAAGACCCTTCTACACCTCCACGCGGTGATCCTGGATAACAGGCTGCAACAGGCAGACTGGCTAAGGAGAAGGGATCGAAGAGGGAATGCTAACCTGGCACTAGAAAAATGCTTGCTGAAATGTGTTTGACCAAAAGTTGCAAATATCGCAGTCGAGCTGTAAACTACGACGGAACGAATTCCGTTGTATGGACTACATTCTGCTACTTAAGCCATTTCAGGGTTTGGTAGCTGGAGATTGAGAACGAACGAAGCCAAGCCAAGATAAGCCAAGACAAGACAAGACAAGACAAGCCAAGATAAGCCAAGCCAAGCCAAGATAAGCCAAGACAAGCCAAGATAAGCCAAGCCAAGACAAGCCAAGCCAAGCCAAGCCAAGCCAAGCCAAGCCAAGCCAAGCCAAGATAAGCCAAGCCAAGCCAAGATAAGCCAAGCCAAGCCAAGATAAGCCAAGCCAAGCCAAGCCAAGACAAGCCAAGCCAAGCCAAGACAAGCCAAGACAAGCCAAGCCAAGACAAGACAAGCCAAGACAAGCCAAGCCAAGACAAGACAAGCCAAGACAAGACAAGCCAAGCCAATACAAGCCAAGACAAGCCAAGACAAGCCAAGACAAGACAAGACAAGCCAAGACAAGCCAAGACAAGACAAGACAAGACAAGACAAGATAAACCAAGACAAGACAAGCCAACATAAGACAAGACAAGACACAATACACTGAGCAAGATCACAATCTCTCTTCCACGTAGCGCTCCATGCAAACAGGCTGTTCTCAATCCACCCTGGCTGAGGAGACGTGGATCCACACGATTCCCGTAGGAGTGAGCGTCACGCAGACCGAGCCATGCATAGCACAACCGCTTAGAGGATCGCGGCCCACCTTCATCAGCACGCTGACATATGAGGAAAGATACTATACACCGTCACTTAACACCCTTTTCATGACGCACAAAAGAGTAAACTTACTCATTGTGGGCATTAAACTACAACAACAACAACAACAACAACAACAGCTTTTGTTCCCCGAGAAACGAACATTATTTTAAGCTCTTTTCCAAGATTGTTGGTTGCTGTTGTTGTTGCTGCTTAACTGAGTTGGGTACCAATTTGCAGCTGGGTAAACTCGAGGATTATTTTGTGGCGGCTTTATTTCACGAGATCCCTGCTCTTTGTTAAGTTTGGGGGTCAGTCTATCATAGCTGCATTGCTCGCATAACTGAGTTGGGTACCAATTTGCAACTGGGTAGACATGAGGATGAACTTGTACTGACGTTATTTCACGAGATCTCAGCTCTATTGAAGTGTGGTGACCAGTTCATTTCCTCGCTGACTAGCATCGCTCAATTCTAATAAATAGAGGTACCCATTTACAGCTGGGTGAACAATTTATGACATAGTTAAAATAATTGCGTCATAAATGTTCACCCAGCTGTAAATGGGTACCTACCCGCTCCCTGTTAAATCGTAATTGTATTAATCATGCCTGACAATTTTTTTCGTGGCGTTTCTCAGCCCCCCATCGATCAGACCATACAAAGATGCAAGCGAGGGCTAGGCGCACTCAAACTTGGAGCTACGACTGCGTCTGCACCCTAATATCGTCTGTTACTGCTGTCATTTGTTGATTACGACTGGACACTATCAAGATCACAGCGTCAAAGGTGGGAGAACATCCAGAATAAAGGTATGCGACTGGTTCCTGGTTGCGCTGTAGCTCGGGTCTCAAATTAAAACCAGCTTGTAGGTCGCAAAAGGACAAAGTTGATAATATGTGGATTGATCACATTAAAACATATGGGTCATTTGTTAAATGGTGGTGTAGACATGAACATACACGTTTATTTAAGGAAGACAGCCATATCAAATTAACTCTGATCAGTACTAGCTAATGTACGCGTGCAATTACTGCCAATAGGAAACAATATTTTAAGTTTAATATCCTGAGATGATACTTGTCTCTGTCTGAACTATTCCATCAACGTTAGGTTTAATATCTGGAGAGGATGTTAGTCTTATGTTTTATTTCAACCATTCAACCAGCCCATAAATGTTAGATTTAATATCTTGAGATGATGTTAGTCTAATGTTTTATTTCAACCATTCAACCAGCCCATAAATGTTAGTTTTAATATCT
The DNA here is from genome assembly GCA_036924085.1 of Ariolimax columbianus. Lineage (NCBI taxonomy): Eukaryota > Metazoa > Mollusca > Gastropoda > Stylommatophora > Arionidae > Ariolimax > Ariolimax columbianus. Next base: position 5,650,381 of record JAVGWX010000020.1, on the reverse strand, counting down.
GGAGATGGTGTTAGTCTAATGTTTTATTTCAACCATTCAACCAGCCCATAAATGTTAGATTTAATATCTTGAGATGATGTTAGTCTTATGTTTTACTTCAACCAGTCCACCACTGTCAGGTTTAATAACTTGAGATGATTAAAGTCTAAGTTTTACTTCAACCAGTCCACCACTGTCAGGTTTAATAACTTGAGATGATTAAAGTCTAAGTTTTACTTCAACCAGTCCACCACTGTCAGGTTTAATAACTTGAGATGATTAAAGTCTAAGTTTTACTTCAACCAGTCCACCACTGTCAGGTTTAATAACTTGAGATGATTAAAGTCTAAGTTTTACTTCAACCAGTCCACCAATGTTAGTCTCTGCTTCAACCAGTCCACCACTGTCAGGTTTAATAACTTGAGATGATTAAAGTCTAAGTTTTACTTCAACCAGTCCACCACTGTCAGGTTTAATAACTTGAGATGATTAAAGTCTAAGTTTTACTTCAACCAGTCCACCACTGTCAGGTTTAATAACTTGAGATGATTAAAGTCTAAGTTTTACTTCAACCAGTCCACCACTGTCAGGTTTAATAACTTGAGATGATTAAAGTCTAAGTTTTACTTCAACCAGTCCACCACTGTCAGGTTTAATAACTTGAGATGATTAAAGTCTAAGTTTTACTTCAACCAGTCCACCAATGTTAGTCTCTGCTTCAACCAGTCCACCACTGTCAGGTTTAATAACTTGAGATGATTAAAGTCTAAGTTTTACTTCAACCAGTCCACCACTGTCAGGTTTAATAACTTGAGATGATTAAAGTCTAAGTTTTACTTCAACCAGTCCACCACTGTCAGGTTTAATAACTTGAGATGATTAAAGTCTAAGTTTTACTTCAACCAGTCCACCAATGTTAGTCTCTGCTTCAACCAGTCCACCACTGTCAGGTTTAATAACTTGAGATGATTAAAGTCTAAGTTTTACTTCAACCAGTCCACCACTGTCAGGTTTAATAACTTGAGATGATTAAAGTCTAAGTTTTACTTCAACCAGTCCACCACTGTCAGGTTTAATAACTTGAGATGATTAAAGTCTAAGTTTTACTTCAACCAGTCCACCACTGTCAGGTTTAATAACTTGAGATGATTAAAGTCTAAGTTTTACTTCAACCAGTCCACCAATGTTAGTCTCTGCTTCAACCAGTCCACCACTGTCAGGTTTAATAACTTGAGATGATTAAAGTCTAAGTTTTACTTCAACCAGTCCACCACTGTCAGGTTTAATAACTTGAGATGATTAAAGTCTAAGTTTTACTTCAACCAGTCCACCACTGTCAGGTTTAATAACTTGAGATGATTAAAGTCTAAGTTTTACTTCAACCAGTCCACCAATGTTAGTCTCTGCTTCAACCAGTCCACCACTGTCAGGTTTAATAACTTGAGATGATTAAAGTCTAAGTTTTACTTCAACCAGTCCACCACTGTCAGGTTTAATAACTTGAGATGATTAAAGTCTAAGTTTTACTTCAACCAGTCCACCACTGTCAGGTTTAATAACTTGAGATGATTAAAGTCTAAGTTTTACTTCAACCAGTCCACCAATGTTAGTCTCTGCTTCAACCAGTCCACCACTGTCAGGTTTAATAACTTGAGATGATTAAAGTCTAAGTTTTACTTCAACCAGTCCACCAATGTTAGTCTCTGCTTCAACCAGTCCACCACTGTCAGGTTTAATAACTTGAGATGATTAAAGTCTAAGTTTTACTTCAACCAGTCCACCACTGTCAGGTTTAATAACTTGAGATGATGTTAGTCTAAGTTTTATTTCAACCAGTCCACCAATGTTAGTCTCTGCTTCAACCAGCACTTCAATACTTACTTACTTTCCGTGTCCAAACACCATGTCACACAGCATCCGTCCAGTATTCAGCAACTTGAACTGCCTTATCGTTCGCCTCCATCATGTCGTTCATGTCACAGGTTTCAGGGAGGTTGGGGCAGGTCATCAGACTGCTGTATCAACTTGTTTTGCATGGGCGCAGTTTTTCCAGACTGGGGCTGCATATTCCGCCGCGGAAAGGCACAGGGCAATCTCTGATGTGCGTAAGACTGATGGCTGATCACCCCATGTTGTGCCAGTCAATTTTCGGATAATGTTGTTTCTCGCATGTACCTTACGCTTTGTCTCCTGGCAGTGTGTCATATAGGATAATGTGCGATCCAACTTTACATCCAGGTATTTGGGAGCCGGGCAGTGTTCAAGATCCTGTTCTTGCCATCTGATCCGTAGTTCTCTGTTTGCCTCTCTGTTCTTTAGATGATAGGCGCATATCTGAGTTTTGCTAGGGTTGGGTTTTACGTGGTTTTCCCGATAATACTTTGCCATCATTCAGGTCATTCAGAGAGCGTGTTAGTTTACCTTCTACCTCATCGCAGCCATTAGCCTGAGCAGCGACTGCTGTGTCATCGGCGTATATAAATTTCCTCGTGTCTGTATCCATAGGTTGGTCATTGGTGTAGATGCACTTCAATGTTTGGTTTAATATCCTGAGATGATACTAGTCTCTGTCTCAACCAGCCCATCAATGTTAGATTTAATATCTTGAGATGATTCTAGTCTCTGTTCTGGTGTCAAGTGCTGACCTGTGAGTCTTGGACCTTCTTCTTCTTCTTCTTCTTCTTCTTCTTCTTCTTCTTCTTCTTCTTCTTCTTCTTCTTCTTCGTACGCTATCAGACGTCAATCTTTATTTTTTCGAAAAAAGCAGCGGTCATCATGAGGCTGTCGACACTGCCATAGAGATTGTCTAGTGTTGCCACTGGTGATGGCCACATGTGCTTTCTCTGATCCTCGTATGTCGGGCAATTTAGCAGCAAATGTTCAGCGATCATTTTCCCGGTACCACACGAGCATTCGTCAGTGCCACCTATCTTCAATTCATTGAATAGGTGGTACCTCAGTCTATTGTGGCCAGTGCGAAGTCTGAAGACCACGACCTGCTCTCTTCTGTTCAACTGGTAATAGGCATCGTCTTTTGTGTAGCCAGTATGTTCTGTTTCCCATTTGGTCATGTATCTAGCTCTAATTAGCGTTTTGGACTCTTCGTATGTCACACTAGTATCTGGTTGTGGTAGTCTTGCACCTTCTTTTGCCAGTCTGTCTGCCTCCTCGTTGCCTTGGATGTTACAGTGGGATGGAACCCACTGTACCACTACTCTTTTTGGTGCGGACTGCTGGTATAGTTGACAGAGTACTGCTCTTAAATCATTAGAGTCTTGGACCTAAAACTGTCATGTTTATCTACATTGGCGGGAAAAACGTCTCAAATAAAAGCGATACCCAAAAAAGGCATAATCTTTGTATCAGCAGAAAGCAGTTTTGAAAATTTGCCTCGAGACAAAAACTTGACGGGTTCTGTCATGCCAACGGTCATAACCATCCTTGTTTCAAGAGTTTCACACTATACTATACGAGAGTGAAGACGATCTGCAGCAATATCTGACTGCGCTCAACTCTGTGTGGGAAAGATATAATATGAAAATTAACACATCCAAAGCAGAACCTCTGCAGATTGCTAATCGAACGAAAACAAGATCATTATGGCAAACTGGTCTTGGCCTGGCTTCGTTCGTTCTCAATATTCCGCTACCAAACCCTGAAAGGGCTTAAGTAGCAGAATGTAGTCCAGAGAACGGAATTCGTTATGTCGTAGTTTACAGCTTGAATGCGATATTTGCACCTTTCGGTCCAACACATCCGACTTCAGCAAGCATTTTTTGAGTACCGGGTTAGCATTCCCTCTTCGATCCCTTCTCCTTAGCCAGTCTGCCCTGCTTCAGTCTATTATCCATGATCACCTCGTGGAGGTGTAGAAGGGTCTTGGCAGCTCTGGTTCGCTGGCCCTGACGCTAGCAGTCAGCTCTGGTTCGCTGGCCCTGACGCTAGCAGTCAGCTATGGGTCGCTGACCCTGATGCTAGCAGTCAGCTCTGGTTCGCTGGCCCTGACGCTAGCAGTCAGCTATGGGTCGCTGACCCTGATGCTAGCAGTCAGCTCTGGTTCGCTGGCCCTGACGCTAGCAGTCAGCTATGGGTCGCTGACCCTGATGCTAGCAGTCAGCTCTGGTTCGCTGGTCCTGACGCTAGCAGTCAGCTATGGGTCGCTGACTACTGCAGCTCATGCGCTGCAGCAAACGGGTCTAAGGTTAAACAAGTACAAGAATTTTAGTATTTGGGCAGAGTTTTCCCAGAAATTGAGATCAGGTGTCAAAAAGGAAATCCAATTGCATGCCGGATGTTATCATTATTGAAACACCCTAACATAAACATGTGTACGATGATCATCAGTATGTTCATGCCAACTCTCTGTTACCAGCGCCAAAACATGGACTTTAACAAGAACTCTAGAGAGAAATATCACAACATATGAGATGAGATGCCTCCTGAAAACAATCAACGTAACTAGGAGAGACAGAATGCGCAATGGAGGCGTGAGAAGAATAGGTGACGCAAGATCCTGCTCTGAATATATTGACGTGGAAAGCATCAAGGGGTTCGACGACCTAATGAGAATGCAACCTGACTAACTACCCCTGTGCACCTATAATGCACAGCGTGAAGTCTGGTAAGTATGGTAGATGGGGCGTAATTTCATACACACGATTTTCTGACGTCCGGGTCTTGATAACTGAACGGGAGAAGTCGGTTCAGGACCCGGACGAAGGAGTTCTACAATCGGGGCCGACGGGAAGGTTCAGAATAAATGGGAGAAGTGTATCGCCTTGCATGGGTGAGTACACAGAGAAGGACTAAAGTTCACACCATTTACCAGTCAAGTGACTTAACTCATTCATACTAAAGTGTACAACTTTTCGACAATTCCTTGTCATTGAAACAAACTGCTTTAAAATAGTCCTGCGACTCAACAGTTAATTTTATTGTGATAAGAAAAGTTCTTTTTTTTTTGCGTTCGCCTAATTTTTCTAATTAGTTGGACTGTGGTTTTTATTTGGCGCCTGTCGGTTCGGTGCATCCGACTTCAGCATGCATTTTATGTAAGGGTCTGCTTTCTCCTGCATTTTCTAAGAGTTTGTTTCCCCGGGGTAACAGCCGGTGCTATGATTGGAATCGAACACAGCACCTTCGGGGTTGTGAGCCGTGTCACTTAACCACTAGCCCACGCTGTCACCAAGACAATGTTTTCTATAAAAGAGTTGAATTGTTTGTGAGTTAATTTTCTTGAACTCCAAGATGTGTTTAATAGTTAATCTGTTGAAGAGATAGTCTTTAAGCTTGCATTGGTTGAATCCCAGTCTGACAATATCGGTACTCGATCTGTTCTATATACGTTCTTTGGGGGTCGCTGTTAGTCAAGAGGTTAAGGCACTTGCATCTGACAGTGATGAACGGGGAAACGGTGGGAGATCGAATCCTGCAAGTTTCAAGAGACCTCTAGTCTCACGGGAGGTAAGACCAGAGTGCCTGCATCCCGAGTTACCTCCTCTCGACCAATAGTCTTGCCACTGATCCAAGGTAACTTGGGATAAGAGTGAGATTGATGACCAGCGCATTCACTTCCTCACTATAATCTAAATTCAGCGGAGATCACATTATACAAGACCAACCCGTCTAATGTTGGGGGCCATGATCGCTTGAAATAACTTTTTCTGTATAAAAGGCAAAGGCAAAGGTCGCCGTCCATCGTAGACGATGATGGCATGATTTATTTTGCTAGCGTTATTTTTAGTAAGGATTAACTGCGCTACTTTTTACCCTCACTCTCTCGTCTCGTGCCGCTCTACCCCAGTGGCAAGTCAAGGACAAGGCGACTAGGGGACGGGCACGAGATGCAGGGGACTCCGCGTCAAGCACCCGTGAAAAAAGACGGCGGAGTCTATAGTCGAACCCACACCCCCTGATCACGACGCCGACAGCTTAACCACTTCGCCACGGAATCTCAATTTCTGTATAAGGAATTGAAATCGATGTTCTTTTTCGTTCTACCTGAAGCATAGCACCACACTTAAACCTGGCGCGTTTACAGTAAGCCTGTAGTAATTGTTTTACATGATGATGTTACTAGCGCTGTGCACATGTAGCGGCTTGTAGCTGTCGTTCCAACCAAGCAAACTTTGTCTAGAAACACCGCTATCGATGCCTCCCAACTTCCTAACAAAAATCCATAACTTCATCAAGTTTGTCACCATTCCACGACTCATCCACTCTCACGTGCCACAGACACAGGAGCGATAGACATATCATGTATAATGCATTCACCAATTCCTAAACTGCAAATTTGCTTTCCGGCATTACAATTTAGGCATCACAAGTTCATCTTGTATTCATACGCCATTATGGTTCTGCAAAATTCGTGGAAAGTGCGTTTCGGAAAATGTATGTTTCGCATTTATTGTTTCACATTTATTGTTTCACATTTATTGTTTCACATTTATTGTTTCAGATTTATTGTTTTAGATTTATTGTTTTAGATAGATTGTTTCACATTTATTGTTTCGCATTTATTGTTTCAGATTTATTGTTTCACACTTAATGTTTCGCTTTAATTGTTTCACATTGTCAAAACAAAATCAAGTTGTTATTGTTGTTAATAATTCTTATTCTTAGCGGGTTGTTATGTATTATACCTCAATTAAGAGAGCTACTGCGTTTTCAATCACAGATACAGATCTTTTGGTTATATCACGGCGTCTGGACCATCTCGGTCGTGTGGGAGCTAGTCTAAAGTAATCCCTGGTAAGATAATTATTTTGTATTTTGTGAACATATCAGAATATTTGTACTTTTTAAAACAACTAAAACACATTTTAAATTAACTTTCTAGGGTAGTGTAGTGTAGTTTAGTGTATTATAGTGTAGTGGAACGTAGCTTAGTGTAGCGTAGCTTAGCTTAGTGTAGTGTAGCTTAGCTTAGTGTAGTGAAGCGTAGCTTAGCTTAGTGTAGTGTAGTGTAGTGTAGCGTAGCTTAGCTTAGTGTAGTGTAGTGTAGCGTAGCTTAGCTTAGTGTAGCGTAACTTAGGGATCAAATATCTGGCCTCAACAATCAGTGATGAGGGATCAAACATCTGGGCTCAACAATCAGTGATGAGGGATCAGATATCTGGACTCAACAATCAGCGATGAGGGATCAAATATCTGGGCGCAACAATCAGTGATGAGGGATCAAATATCTGGACTCAACAATCAGTGATGAGGGATCAAATATCTGGGAGCAAAAATCAGTGATGAGGGATCAAATATCTGGACTCAACAATCAGTGATGAGGGATCAAATATCTGGACTCAAGAATCAGTGATGAGGGATCAAATATCTGGACTCAACAATCAGTGATGAGGGATCAAATATCTGGACTCAAGAATCAGTGATAAGGGATCAAATATCTGGACTCAACAATCAGTGATGAGGGATCAAATATCTGGACTCAAGAATCAGTGATAAGGGATCAAATATCTGGACTCAAGAATCAGTGATGAGGGATCAAATATCTGGACTCAACAATCAGTGATGAGGGATCAAATATCTGGACTCAAGAATCAGTGATAAGGGATCAAATATCTGGACTCAAGAATCAGTGATGAGGGATCAAATATCTGGACTCAAGAATCAGTGATAAGGGATCAAATATCTGGACTCAAGAATCAGCGATGAGGTCCCAAAACCAGAGGTCCTATCCAGGATAGGAAGGACAACAGTAGCGCTGATTGAAACATTTATGGAAAGATAAACGACTCTTCCTTGCCATTAAGGTCAGACTTTTGCGCTAACTGATTCTTAGGATATTTCTCTATGCCTGTTTGGACCATTACAGCAATTTTCCAGAGAAGAATCCAGGCCATGGAGGTGAGATGTTTTAGATGACTCGTTAATGTCACCTACAAAGACCGCATCACAAATTATAAGGCATGTCACGGAATCGAGAATGCAAATGGTTCGTGCCACGACCTCCTTACAATGATCCACGTCTCGACCGGTTATTCTATACTTCATGACACTTTACGAGGAATGATGCTGTTTATAAAGCTTTTGTGTGTTAGACAAAAGGCAAAATTGAATGACCAACAACGCCGAGGACTTCAACAGTAGGATAAAAGCTAATGGCCAGGAACTCGAAGTGGTTGACCGTTTTAAATATCTGGGATCGATTGTCAGTGATGAAGGATCAAAATGTGAGGTGTTGGCCAGAATAGCACAGACAATAGCGGCGCTTGCACGGCTTTACAAAATCTGGTAAGATAAACGGATAGCACTATGCACGAAAATCAGATTAATGCGTACATTGGTACTGTTAATGTTCCTCTATGCTTGTGAGACATGGACAGTTACAGCTGACCTTCAAAGAAGGATACAGGCATTGGAGATTATATGTTTCCGAAGACTTTTAAACGTCACGTACAAAAATCGAGTTACAAATGAGGAAATACTAGAAAGAATTACAACAACAATAGGGCCTTTTGAAGACCTCTTGGCAACTGTCAAAAGAAGTAAACTCGCTTGGTACGGTCACATATCGAGATCAAATGATCTTGCAAATACGATCCTCCACGGAAAGGGGCAAGGCAGACGACGAAGAGGCCGTTCCAAAAAGAGATGGGAGGACAACATCAAAGAATGGACCAGTCTCCGACCAGAAGAGGCACAGGCAGCTGCTGCTGACAGAGAAGGGTGGCGTGGTGTTGTGAGGATGTCTTCATGTGTGCCCCAACGACCTCACCGGTTGCAGGACGACCTGACCTAACCTGTGTATGTTTGGTTAGTTTTTCACAAAAGAATATAATTTTTACTCCATTTCATAATAACACGACAATTACATACACGCCATCTTGGAATCCTAATCGCATATCATTATTGTGTTACATATTCTAGTCTTAGTCTTAGTCGACCTGTACTTCTACAGAGGCAGACACCCCAGAGCTGACATCTTGGCTTCCTAAGCTCCCATCATGGACACATTAGTGATGGATAGAAGTGACATTTTAAAATCAATCAATGACCGCCTGCTAGATGAGGACACTGTAATAGATGAAGAAGCAATCCACAGACTGCAAAGTTTCGACATTAAACGAGGTTTGAGCGGAGTATAGCGTATGAGAGAACGGCGCAGGAGCGTGTACAACCAGCGAGCTACAGGGACCATCAGCATCCATACCTTACGCCATTTGATAAGAGAGACTGAGCACCTATGGGTATGCCGGGAGTGCAGTGACGTCGATTCTTAGAAACAGATGCCCTTGTTCAGGTCTCAGCTCTGGCGTGAGCTGAATGTATCCGGGAGATGCTTTTCTGCTAAGCAGGCTAGGCTCGAGCAGGCTATTACTCCGCTGTGTTGGGAAACGTGCAACGGAGGGTGGTTAACTGATGTCGAGTCCATCTTTATAGACTAAAACACTAGATCAAAGAATATCCGACCTCTGTTAGGCGCCTTCTATTCTATTCTCAACAAACCACCTAAACATGGCCGGTTTCCCACATTTAGTCGCCTTTTACGACATGATGTATGTGGGGCAGTGGTGTGATTCTTGTTCTTGTCATACACAAAGATTACGTTGGTAACTGTTACATGTCTATCCAACCATTTTCAGTCCAGGTGTGCTGTTAGACATCGTGATGATGTATGAGGTGTGACCTTCTTTGTTTCAAATTTTTAGGCTGACGAAACTCCGCTGGCGACTATCAAGGTAAATCTCAGTATCTGTTAGCACATGGTATATACGATCGCCTATTTTTGGGACCATTGGCGATGGAAGCATGAATTAGAGCAAGGTAGACCCGTAGCCTGTTAGACGCCATCTATGCCGCTCCGCTAATCACATAACCAAGACCTCATGTTATAGCCACAGAGTCTCTTCTTTTGCGACATATTTTCTGTCGAGGGAGAACCCCTAGAACTATTTGATTCAATTTTTAACTTGAATTTTACCCGAACAGCGGCCGTTAAGCCTACTCTTATCGAGTTCCAACTGTTAACGAATTGTTAACGCTAACCCTAACCCTAACCACTGAACACGGATGTCTGATGTCACTACTCAGAGATCATTGGAAATATTTCAAAATTCCGGTCTCCATCGAGATTTGAACCCATGACCTACAGCACCCGATTCAAATACTTTACCTCGAGACCACTGAATCCCCAACTGTTACGTATATCAGTATTTATTTATTCAATCTGTGACATTTTTTTTAACCACTTTAAGAAATCCGTTGCATGTGAAATAAATTGTTTAATGCGTTTCGTATTTATGTTTAAAATCACAGATTCCAGAGAAAAGCCCAGAAATGTCCAGATATTCTGGTAACCAAAATGGGCTTATTGCACTTTCAAATAATGGAACGTTTGGCCTTAATTCCTCGACGAATAACAGTGGTATCCTAACTGGCCATTTTGATAAAGCACAGTTAATACGAGACTTAACTTTCAACGCTTCAACAACTGCTTTTCATCTTGTAGCGTTTGTGTTTATACTTGTCCCCAAAAGCGTGAAACCAAGTCTGAGGATTTTTCTGATGAGTCTATCAATTCCTGGATTTATACAGAATATGACTTGGGCTATAGTTCGCGTGGAGAATATTTGGTTTCGTGGGCCACTTATTGTAAGAGAAAGCGGATGCAAGTGGTTGCTGTTTGCGACTCATCTAGCCATTTTGTGTGGACAAACTACAGTTTCTGGCTTAACTGTGAACAATTATCTGGCAGTGTCTCATCCCATATTATTTAAACAATTAATGACCCCAATCAAAACATTTCTCAGCGTGGCTTGCATCTGGAGTTTATGGGCTCTCGTGAATATTGCAGAAATTGTCACAATGGTTGACAGCCAGAAGCCGTGTTTCCCATTAGTTGCCACGTCATCTTACCTTCTGCTAACAGAAGCGTTGGTGATCTTATTCACAACTGTCATTGTCGCTAGCCTCAACCTTAAAGTCGTTATTCAGTTTTGGGGAAGATTCAAAGTACATCCTGCAGACTCTGGGAGAAGCACGCCAATTAAAAACACCAATAATTCGATGGATTACATCAGTCATGCTTCAGAGTTTTCTAAAGCGGAAACTGGATCAACTGTGTTCTCAGTTACTCAAACAACCAACAGATTTCATGAGGATGAACTTACGGACACACCGCATCATGGGTGCTTCCATGCCAACTTTGTAACATTTGGCCCAAAACGATCACTACCGTTTCCAAACGCCGAAAAACGCGCTAAAAAACCCGAACAACGTGTAAGGTTTAATATAGATTCGCCAGAACATGTTTCATGCGCCACAAAACCCAAAGAGAAGCCGCGCAGGCGTCGACGAAGACCTCAATCACGTGTTCGCAAAATGGCCGTGACCTTGGCTGTTTTAACAATATGGAACTCGATTGGATATCTCCCGTTCATGGTGTGTCTTCTCATGGCTGTCGTCAACAGGGAAGTTACAATTTCTGAAAATTTGAAGACTATTAGCGATATCGGAGGAACAATCATGCGAGCTGCTACTATAGGGAACACATTTATCTACGCCTGGAGATTTATAAGTTGGCGTTCAGTGTGCTCTGGGTTAGAGAGTCGGTGTGTGTGTTGCAATTGAACTGTGTGTTGACGATGAACGTTGTTAGAATTTATATTTAGAATATATATATATATATTGTAGATTGTTTACTTTATCAAGGTCAGGGGAAACACACTGAATCAAGATCACAGGACAGTGAATTAAGTTGGCTGCTTGCATCAGAGTCAACAAACCAGAGCTGACACAAGGGGCGGTCCTGGAAACAGTCTCCTCGTGTGCAGTCTAACTAAGACAATCGGTTGTGTATACCCCCCTTCCCTCCTTTTCTAAAAAAAAACAGCAGAAATCGGACGTGCAGGGCAAAAATGCGCAGAAATCGCAGCCTCGCTGTAAATGCGACACACCGTCGGTTTCAACGCCGAGCAAGTAGAGGATCCCACCTCGCCCTATTCCGTGGTCCTAGAAACAGACTGTGGCACAGCAGTTTGGCCAACGAAATGGGGATCGGCCCTGTAATCCCATAGTGGTCAGCTTACTAAAGAGCCCTTCATTGTACTACAGCCAGGATGATTCCGGTACACCTTCTTAAGTACGCTTCGGGATGTAAGAAGGACCACTGTAACCCGCCACTAGAGAAACGGGGTCAAGAGTTAACTCAACGCTAGTAGCTTCAAACATCTCATGTCTGGTCGTCTGAGTAGCAGAGTGTTAGAGACCTCGCTTGCCACTGCCAAGGTCTTCTTTTTCTTCTTCGTTCGTTCTCAATCTCCCGCTACCAAACCCTGAAAGGGCTTAAGTAGCAGAATGTAGTCCAGAGAACGGAATGCGTTGTGTCGTAGTTTACAGCTTGACTGTGATATTTTCACCTTTCGGTCCAACACATTCGACTTCAGCAAGCATTTTTTTGAGTACCGGCTTAGCATTCCCTCTTCGATCCCATTTCCTTAGCCAGTCTGCCCTGCTGCAGCCTGTTATCCAGGATCACCGCGTGGAGGTGTAGAAGGGTCTTGACAGCTCTGGTTCGCTGGCCCTGACGCTAGCAGTCAGCTATGGATCGCTGACGACTGCAGCTCATGCGCTGCTCTACGGCAAAGGTATTCTGTTCTTTCTCCACCATCGATACGCTCCAGTCGACCCAGCTTTAAACGGACACCAGGCTTACTGCTGCAACAGAAAAGCAAATAACCAACTGTATATAGTATAGTAGCTCCTTTCAATCATGGCTGACTTTAGGATGATATCACTTGCAGTGATAAACAACAAAATATATACTTATCTTTTATTTTCTTTCTCCTTGTGACGTTGTCGTTTAACGTCTCTGTGTTGCAAGAGCGTCTCTTCCCCAAGCGTGAAGTGACCTTTCAAGTTACTTCTACACTTGGATCGGTCTGCAGCTTTGTCTCCCCAGGATGTCAGACTCTGGGTCTTCATATCGTGCGTGCCACCTGTTTATAGATGCCCTGGCCGTAGCCACAGCACTAAAAAGCCAGAAAAATACTGAACTTACTGATTTAAGAGCAGTACTCTGTCAACTATGCCAGCAGACACACCCAAAAGAGTCGTGGTACAGTGGGTTCCATCCCATTGTAACATCCAAGGCAACAAGAAGGCAGACAGACTGGCAAAAGAAGTTGCAAGACTACCACAACCAGATCCTAGTGTAACATACGAAGAGTCCAAAATACTTATTAGGGCCAGATACATGGCCAAATGGGAAACAAAACATACTGGCTACACAAAAAATTAGGCCTACTACCAGTTGAACAGAAGAGAGCAGGTCGTGGTCTTCCGACTCCGCACAGGCCACAACAGACTGAGGTACCACCTATTCAATAAACTGAAGATAGGTGGCACTGACGAATGCACTTGTGGGACAAGAAAAATGACCGCTGAACATCTGCTGCAAAACTGCCCGACATACGAGGACAAGAGAAAGCACATGTGGCCATCACCAGTGGCAACACTAGACAAACTATATGGCAGTGCCGACAGCCTCGGGATGACCGCTGCTTTCTTCGAAAAAAATACAGGTTGACGCCTGACAGCGTACGAAGAAGAAGAAGAAGATATCGTGCGTGCACACATCTTTTAACCTCAACTGTATTCGATGCTTTCCCATCAAAAGTCCAGTCATCGTAATCTTTACAGACTCATTATCTACCCCTCAAGCTCTGGAAGAATGTGGTCACTGTAGGCCTGAATTACCCAAATAACCCTAAATGTCAACCAATTTCTAACATCCCATGAAGTCAGAATAGTTATACAAGGAATTGACGAAAGAGCACTATCAGGAGTGGAGCCTGAGGCTTAAATTGACTTAATACGCCAATACTGTAGAATGACTGTCAAAAGAGAGCACCTTCGATTGGTCTAATAGTGAACATGTGCTGGTATTAGACCCATGGAAGACAGGTCAGTCTCCAAACCCCAAAATGAAAGAGCGCCTGCTACGGTAATCTTGTCTTCACCCTGCAGAAATCGCAGGCTCCAGAAACTTGGCCATTGACAAACTAAAAGCCCTCTATTGATACGGTCTGGCTAATATTAAACAGTAGCTGGAAATAGACCCTCGGAAGACAGGTCAGTTTTACCCTACTAATGACATGTCTTTGCTACGGTAATCCTGCTAAGCCCGAGAGGATCCGCAGACATTTGGTTCACGTACTAGGCGGATAAGCCAACGGTGCGAGGTGAGGGATTACGGCCGAACGCCTCTAAGCCAAAAATCCCGCCCAAAAGCAGCTCAGCACGAATGCAAAGGGAGGCTTCGACATGGTGGGGACCTGGGGCCCACGCTCCAGCCCCGCCCGGTCAAGCCACAGAATGAGGTCTCTGCCGTCCGCTGATAAAAGCGGGCGGGAAGCTGCTCGATATTCACCCCATACGGCGATGAGGTATGAAATCATTTGTAGAAGACTTAGTTCTCGGTCGGGGTGCCCTAAGCAGTAGATCAGCTACCTCACTGGGAACTGCTGAGACTCAACCCTTGACCATGAGAAATGTCCGCTCCCTAGGCGGACAACATCTCCGTGCAAGACTAGGCTTGTCACCTGATCAAATGCACTATTTCGAGAGGAATCACAGGTCGCTGACATTTGGTCCACGTGCTTGGCTGATAAGCTACCATCTGAGGGATTACGGCCGAACGTCTCTAAGCCAGAATCCCGCCCAAAATCTCAGCACCGCTGAGATGGGAGGCTACGACATGGCTGGGGCTTGCGTCCCGGCCCGATCGAGCCGCAGTAATGCACCTGGTAAAATGCACTCCCTCCTCGCTCTTTGCCTCTGTCTGCTATCAGTCATTCCAATGGACGCAGAAGAGATGCCCTATGGTGACAAGCTCCCGGGTGGCGGGGAATGCTAGGCGTACCATCACTGCAGATGAGTCGAGAAAATAAAGCGAGCAAAAAGATACCTCACTCATTGGCATATGCTACGTTTCTGGCAGGACGTGACGATCCTGGGAAAAAGTCACACTGGACTGCCTCTCTTCCGGGATAGTACAAACTAGTACATAGTCCATCATATCATTGCCAAACGCTATAGACACGAGTAGGGAAGACTCGATAGTCCTGCAAGACAACTTCCTAAGAGAGACAACTCTGACCAAAAACAACTGCTGCCTTGCAGTTAGGCTGGGGACAGCCAAAGGCTAAGGAGGGCAACCCTACAGAAACGCCTGTTGAAATTGGATGCACTGGCTAACAAATCAAAACAGTGCAACGTAAATATCGCTGTAAACAGCGTACGATGAAGAAGAAGAAGAAGAAGAAGAAGAAGAAGAAGAAGAAGAAGAAGAAGAATAGTTATACAATGGATCCCTGGTCACTCAAATACACCTGGCAATGACAAGGCAGACAGTTTGGCTAAGAAGGGAGAAAGTCAAGAAGAACAATACACACCAACAAGCCTACAGACAGCCAAACAACTACTGAAGGCTGCGAACAAAGAGGCCTGGCTGAATAGATGGGAAATGGGAAATACTGGGAGAGAAATGTACAAACATATGACCATCTCAAGTCTCAAAGACAATATCAACTTCCTGAAAAGGAGAGACCAAAGCACCATTTTGCGACTTCGCATTCTTCTTCTTCTTCTTCATCTTCTTCTTCTTCTTCTTCTTCTTCTTCTTCTTCTTCTTCATACGCTGTCAAACGTCAACCTGTATTTTTTCGAAAAAAGCAGCGGTCATCCTGAGGCTGTCGACACTGCCATAGAGCTTGTCTAGTGTTGCCACTGGTGATGGCCGACTTCGCATTCAACACATACAACTTAACACCCACTTGAACAGAATCCAACCAGAACATACTCCAGAGTGCCGACTGTCTGTGCACACATTCCTATGAAACTGTTGAACATAATCTTTTTGAATGTCCGGCTCTTGCCCGTGTTAGGAAAAAGATTCTTCCTCCGAGGCCAGACAAATGGAACACTTTGTACGGAACTAAATAGCAGCTTACAAACACTTGCAGATACCACTATATGTCATTGGGCCAAAGGGCAGGAGCCCATAGGCCGCATAATATATAACCAGCCAACCAATCAAACTCAACTGTTATCGCTTAACTGTTACTTCCAATCCATCAACTGTCCATAGAGGAAATCTTTGGGAATGAGACCATCTTCCATGCGACGAACATAACCAATCAGTCGTAGTATTCGCTACCAGCTGAAGCTTAATACAATGAAGTATCTTCTTCTTCTTCTTCTTCTTCTTCTTCTTCTTCTTCTTCTTCTTCTTCGTACGCTCAATGAAGTATCTAATTGACTGCAATGTATGCTACGTCACTACTGGCATCTGTAATCATTCGTTCAACCAGCCAGATGTTGATTAATCTTCTTCTTCTTCTTCGTACGCTGTCAGACGTCAATCTGTATTTTTTCGAAAAAAGCAACGGTCATCCTGAGGCTGTCGACACTGCCATAGAGCTTGTCTAGTGTTGCCACTGGTGGTGGCCACATCTGCTCTCTCTGATCCTCGTATGTCGGGCAGTTTTGCAGCAAATATTCAGCGGTCATTTTCCCGGTACCACACGGGTATTCGTCAGTGCCACCTATCTTCAATTTATTGAATATGTGGTACCTCAGTCTATTGTGGCCAGTGCGAAGTCTGAAGACCACGACCTGCTCTCTCCTGTTCAACTGGTAATAGGCATCATTTCTCGTGTAGCCAGTATGTTGATTAATCTAAAGATGTTTGAAGTCATCAACAGCTGCGCCCTCTATTGTTGTCAGACAGCCGAGATACTGTAGATAATACATTTTTTGTTTTGCTATTTTCGTTTTGTTTCATGCTGTGATACAGAATATAAACCAATTAGTCAATCAATCAAATAATTAATCGATCAAAAACCCTTCGATTTCCCAGTTGAGCATAGTTCTTAAAAAAATACTCACCAAGTCTTTCTGTCAAGCGCTGTCTCTACCATCTCCGCCGACGTATATCCTGGCGTTTTAGATTTATCTCGACTTCTCTTCACCATGAGTGTTTAGGTCTGCCCCTACTTCTCTTGCGCTGACAATTCCAGAACAGTGACTGTCGTGTAGTGTTTTCAGCTGGTTCCCGTAATGTGTGTTCCGTTAATTGTCAAATCCTTCTTTTGACAACGAGTCTATCTGGTTTCTGTTCGACTCCTTCCCATAGTACTATATTAAGGACTGTATCATACCATTAACCTTTCTCCGTTCGATACAGCCATCCATTGATGAAAGAGTGGACCATCCCAAACTGAACACGACGGGGGAATTAGAATCCTGTTCGTTCGAATTGTGACACCACGCTGCCTCATAAATTTAAACTCGTGTATATATATATATATATTTATATATATATACGAGGCGTGTTCAAATGAAACCGGACTTAACTGCACCAAGGGAACATACGTACGATGTGCAGATGACGTCAATTCCGGTGTAAACATCACATACCAGCCGTCAAGTTTGCAAAATTTCATTATCCTCCGACTCATAGTTTCTTCGGCAGACCGTTGAAAACATGGCGGGTGTGATACGGAATCCGAGCAGAGCTGATCAGCGAGCGGTGATTCAGTTTCTAACAGATGAAGGATGTCGACCAGTTGACATTCATCGCAGAATGCTGGCAGTGTACGGTGACCCGAACTGCTGCATCAATTTTGGCGATGACATCTTCTGACTCAACAATATGCACCTGACCTGGTCTTGGAAAATCTTTCGTTAACTCATGTCCTTCTTTAAACATCGTTGTCCAGCTCTTCACTCTTCTCTTTACTTTTGTCACCATACACTGCCTGCATCCTACGATGAATTTCAACTGGGCAACATCCTTCAGCTGTTAGAAACCGAATCACCGCTCGCTTATCAGTTTTGGACGGATTCCGTATCACACTCGCCATATTTTCAACGGTCTGCTGAAGAACATATGAGTCGAGTAGGACGATAATTAAATTTTTCAAACTTGACGGTTGGTTTATGCTGTTTACGCCAGAAATAACGACATCGTGCTCATCGTTCGTATGTTAACTTGGTGCAGTTTGATCCGGTTTCATTTGAACACGCCTCGTAAGTACGAGTATATAAATATATATACTGAATCGAATTGGCTTGGCTTCGGCTTGGCTCCGTTCGTTCTCAATCTCCCGCTACCAAACCCTGAAAGGGTTTAAGTAGTAGAATGTAGTCCAGAGAACGGATTGCGTTGTGTCGTAGTTTACACAATTGACTGCGATATTTGCACCTTTCGGTCCAATACATCCGACTTCAGCAAGCCTTTTTTGAGTAAAGTGTTAGCATTCCCTCTTCGATCCCTGCTCCTTAGCCAGTCTACCCTGCTGCAGCCTGTTATTCAGGATCACCGCGTGTAGGTGTAGAAGGGTCTGGGCAGCTCTGTTTCCCTGGCATTGACGCTAGCAGTCAGCTATAGGTAGATGACCGCTGCAGCTTATGCGCTTCTCAGCATCTTGATTACGAATCGAATTGATTTTGTCTGAAGTTCACTGTTGGAACAAAATGAAGATCCTGGTTATATTATAATTCTTGCCAACAGTTATACAAACTGCACTGCCACATTTCGTCCCTTCCAACGTCCAATTGGCAGGCACAGAAAGGGAACTCCAGGAGTTGATTGGTAGATTGGATAGAAAGGCCCTGAGTTTTGGTATGGAAATAAATGCTGATAAAACAAAGCTCATGACCAATAATGTTGCAGGGTTTCAATCTGTCATAGAGGCAAATGGGCAGGTACTTTAGGTGGTGAAACGTTTCAAATATCTTGGATCGTTGATCAGCGAAGCGGGTTCGAAGCCAGAAGTAATTGCAAAAATAGCACAAACAACAGTGGCGCTGACTCGGCTGAAACCTATTTTGCGAGACAAGCGCCTCGCCCTCCGGCATACAAGTCAGACTACTGCTCTCTTTGGTGCTGTCAATATTTATGTATGCCTGCGAGACCTGGACCATTACAGCAGATATCCAGGGCAGAATACGTGCAATGGAAATGCGGTGTTATAGAAAACTCCTAAATGTTACATATAAGGATCGTGTCACGAACGTAGACATCCGTCAGAGAGTTGAAGACGCTATTGGTCCTTTTGAAGATCTGTTCACAACTATCAAAAGACGAAAGATGGCCTGGTGCGGGCACGTCGCGAGGTCCAACGGAATTCCCAACTTGATACTCTTTGGATCCGTACCGGGACAGAGAGGGCGAGGACGTCCAAGGAAGAGATGGGTGGACAACATCACTGAGTGGTCAGGCCTTCGTCCCGGTGAGATACGTCAGGCGACGACAGACAGAGAGAGCTGGCGTGGGATTTTCATGTCTTCATGTGTGCCCCAACGACCTGATGGGTTACGGGATGAACTGAACTGAACTGAACGTCCAATTGTGGTACCCTTTTCAGAAGGGTGTCTGCCACGTGAATACTATCTCGCCGAACCTCTTCTCCACATGTTTGGAATCAGTCATCAGCCGAATCAACTGGGACATCCTTATTGATTATAGTCGCCTCAATCACCTTCCATTTGCTGATGACATAATCCTCATTACAGAAACAGCAGCAGAAGCCAATCAAATAATGGAGATGCTCAATTGTAAGGGCAAGAAAGCAGGTCTGCAGATGAATGTCTCAAAGACCAACGGGTTGGGCCATCGTTTCGTCAATTACTATCCGGTCTTCCTTGGTGAGGTGCAAATAGAAGTTTTCAACCTGCCGAAGACGGATGTGTCGGCCCGAAAGGTGCAAATATCGCAGTCAAACTGTAAACTAGCGACACAACGCAAATTCGTTCTCCGGACTACATCCTGCTACTAGCAAAACCTTGTTCAGGGCTTGGTATCGGGAGATTGAGAATGAACGCAGAAGAAAAAAGAAGAATAGGTTTTCAACGAGTACAGCTATCTTGAGATCCTGTGTTTTTCCCGTGGCAGCTAATACCTGCGAATCATGGACGATTGCCTAAACTTCCGGCGAAAGAATCGAATCCTTTGAGTCAAAATGTTACAGAACGATCCTCAGAATACCCTGGACAGAGAAAAAGACAAATGTAGGCATTCGGCAAGAATTGACCATAGAAGAAAACTGGTTTATCAATTCCATTTTGGCTAAAATATGTAAATACTTTAGTCACATCAAGAGACGCAACGGTCTCGAGAGAACAGTAATGGAATGTATGGTGCCAGGTAAAAGAGGCAGGTATAAACCAAGAAGACAATGACACCAAGATATCCAGGAATTTCTTGAGTATGACAGTGGCGGAGGCTGGAGTTTTGGCAAAGGAACGAGTTTCTTTGAGACGGTGATGGGAGCGACGTTCTACAATGGATCGATTTTCTTTCAGACAGACGGTGATGGGAGCGACGTTCTACAAAGGAACGAGTTTCTTTGAGACGGACTGTGATGGGAGCGACGTTCTACAAAGGATCGAGTTTCTTTGAGACGGACTGTGATGGGAGCGACGTTCTACAAAGGATCGAGTTTCTTTGAGACGGACTGTGATGGGAGCGACGTTCTACAAAGGATCGAGTTTCTTTGAGACGGACTGTGATGGGAACGACGTTCTACAAAGAACATGCTACATGACGATGATAACATATATCTTGGGTGCCTCCCTAATATGGAGAATAACCTGGAATTTGAAGTTACAAGACGTCGCCGCGCGTGCTGGACCTTCTCGTACATTCTCGTCTATTAACACGGTCCTGGGCGGTTGCCATGACCAGGACCTACAAGTCTCTCTCTTACATTCCAATGAGCTACCTGCGATGTGCCACGGTGCTGAAACATGGGCACTAACAAAATCACTGGAAGACAAATTGAGAGTGACCTTGGCCTCTCTTGAGAGATGCCTGGTCGAAATCACTCTCCGAAACCAACGGATGCAAGGTTTCCTAAATTCTGACATAAGACGATTGTCCATGGTTAATGGTGCTCTAATCCATGCAGACTAGGGAAAACATAGATGGGCAGGTCACATGCTGAGACAAAACGATGGTCGATGGAGCACAGCGACAGCAATCTGGTACCCCGAGGTGAAAAGCGACCACGGTGAAGACCTTCGATGCGTTGGCCAGACTCCCTTGATGTACGCAACAACATCCGAGCCGCCTCTGGAGGAGGGCCTACCACACAATGGACTTCCGTGGTCCAAGACAAGGTGCGCTTGAGACGAAGTTTTGGCACGCAGATGCGCGTAGGAACAAGTCATCAGGATCAAGTTGTATATCTATAAATATTTTGCGACATCATCTGCAAAGAGCAACTCTCTCATCAGCACCTTGTTTATTTTGGATGATGCCGTAATTACGACTCACTCAGAGGAGGAACTGCAAAGCTTACTATCTGCATTTTTGGATGCCTGTTGTAAGTTCAGGTTAACAATCAGCAAAAACGAAAACACAAGTTATGGTCCAGTATGCAAACAAACCACCAGTAATCTCAATTGATGATGAAGCTCTCGATGTAGATCACTTTACGTACTTGAGATCCTCAGTCAATAATAAACAATCCCTGGACCAAGAGATCAATATCAGGATAGGAAAGGCAGCAACAACAATGAGCAGATTAACAAAAGGGTCTGGGAGAACAAGAAGCTCACTGTTAAAACAAAAACACTTGTTTACCAGGCCTGTGTCCTCAGCACTCTTCTTTATGTACCTACATGCACCAGGAGAGGCCGCCAAGCAGCTATCACATGAGGTGCCTTCACTGAATCCTAGGCATTGGAGTGGGGGGGGGGGGGACAAGACAAGATCACCAACGCAAAGATGTTGGATAGAACAGGCCCTGCCACAATATTGTCCATGCTTAGTCTTCGAAGGCTCCGCTGGCTGGGACATATTCAGACGTAAAGAGTTAACGAATGAAAATAAAAATGAAATATTCAAAGCCCTTGGCCCTTCCCTGTTTTAAAATAAATAAAAAATAGAAAATAAATTATAAATTCAGAAATGGTTCAGGCCTCAATGGTTTGTAAAGTTCAAATCTGCAGCTATATTAGCTCATGCATAAGTCTGGCAGTGCTCATTTGCATTTTTATATTACCATTGGCGTCACTTAATGAGATTTGGTGCCAGATTTTGGTGTTGTAGATTTGGTATGCGTTTCTAAGGCAGAAATTGTAGGTATCTGATGCATGACTAAATTATTTAGCTATTACGATATGTCAAACTGAACTTTGTTGTCCTAAATGTTGTCATAGTCGGTAGCGAAAGTGTGGATGGGTTCTAATTAGTTAGTTAGTTAGTAGTTAGTTAGCTAGTTAGTTAGTTAGTTAGTTAGTTAGTTAGTTAGTTAGTTAGTTGCCTGTTGCAAGCGATGATGGTGACATCATCAGACGGTTATGCCTTGATGATGTAACTTCCGCTGTATTTGGATTATAGTGAGCAAGAGGCTGCGCTGGTCATCAACCTAACTCTCTAGTCCCAAGCGACCTTGGACCAGTGGCAAGACATAAGTCAAGACGACCGGAGGTAACTCAGGATACAGGATCTGGTTCCACCTTCCTTCAGGGGTCCTTCCGTCAGGGGTCCTATGGATGTCCTTAGTAGTGAGCGACACGCAGATGAAGCCAAGCATAGCCCAACCGCCTGGAGGACCCCAGTCCCTTTTCATCATCTGCTCGGGATGTGAGGAAAGCTACGACAACCCGCCACTTAACGCCCCTTTCAGGGCACATAAAAGAGTAACCTACTCATTATGGGTATTCGAAAACAACAACAACCCCAGCTGATCTCTTCCTATGGAGCAAGCTGAAAAGAGAAGTGCACTGCAACAAGCCAATGGATTTCATGGAACCGCAATAAAACATTCGGCGATAAATTGAGTTTGTGTAACGTATGATATATTGGTGAATGTTTTCCATAACATGGGAAGGCGTGTGTTGGGGCTATATATATTATTATATATATATATATATATATATACATACATAATTGGCATTGGATATCTGGATCGCGTTACAGACGAGAGTGTTCTTGAAATTGTTAGGCTAGTATAAAAACCTACTGACTATAGTAAAAACACGAAAATTTACGTGGAAGGGACATATCACGATCGGTGGGGCTGACCAAGACCGTCTTTCAAGGCCCTGTGCCTGGGAAGCATGAGAGACGGAGACCAAAAAAAGAGATGGGAGGACAATATAAAAGAGTGGACGGGGATGTCTTTAACTCAAACTAATTCCATGGCCTAAAAATCGAGACATATGGCCGGAAGTGGTTCTACAAACTGCAATAACGGTGCATCTACGACCCTCAAGGTTACGGGAATGATGATGATGATATATATTAGCATGGATGCTAATAGGGAACACTTTCAACATTTGCTACGAATCCATCATGCTGTCCACACACCAAGGTATGTCCATGTCCAATTTTAATAAATTTCGTTCATTGGTTTAAAAGTTATCAGTGAAAAGCAGGAGCTGGCAGCGAGGGAGACAATCTGTGTAATGTACGGAATCGAATTATGTCTGTGTGTGTGTACGCGCACGTGTATACCTGCCTGAGCCTGATTATTCATTAGAATTAGATGAAAGGTTTGTATTCAGAATCTCCTACTAATTTTCAGTTTTTTCTTAATTTTTTTATATGAAAAAAATTCGTCATTTCGTAATGTCAGTCCCCGGTATCTATTAATTGACTTCAGATTACGTCCTTTTGACGTGGACTGTGACCCAGTGTGACCTTGAAGGTGGGTGACGGACAAATACGTCGTCGCATTATAACCAGGTCAATTTATATTTTATTTGAAATTTTTATATTTTCTTTGGACATTTCAGCTTTTGTTAATTACGCGAAGGGCTTATGGGATAGGGAATACCAGTTAGGAGTAGGCTTTGCGTGACTTAACGTGACCTGACGTGACTTGATGTGACATGAAGTGACTTGATGTGACTTGAAGTGACTTGATCTGATTAGGTGTGAATGGACGTGACTTAATGTGATAAATGTGACCAGATGTGACTTGGTGCGATTTAGTGTAAGTTTACTTGATGCGACTTGATGCGATATAGAGTGACTTGATTTGACTTGACTTGACTCGGTGTGGCTTGGTGCGATCTGGTGTGAATTGACGTGACTTTATGTGGCTTGGTGTTCTTTTATGCAACGTGACTTGATGCAACTTGATGTAACGTGATCTGGTATAACTTCATGTAACGGGACATGGTACAACTTTATGTAACGTGACTTGGTACAACTTGATATAACGTGACTTGGTACAACTTTATGTAACGTGAACTGGTTCAACTTGATGTAACGTGACTGGTACAACTTGATGTAACGGGACCTGGTACAACTTGATGTAACGTGACTGGTACAACTTGATGTAACGTGACCTGGTACGACGTGATGTAACGTGACTTTGTACAACTTGATTTAACGTGACTTGATACAACTTGATATAACGGGAATTGGTGCAACTTGATGCAACGTGGCCTGATACAACTTGATGTAACGTGACCCGGTACAACTTCATATAACGTGATCTGGTACAACTTGATGTAGCGCGACTTTGTTCAACTTGATGTAACGTGACTTGGTACAATTTGATGTAACCTGACCTGGTGCAACTTGATGTAACGTGACTTGGTACAAAGTCATGTAACGTGACCCGGTACAACTTTATGTAACCTGACTTTATATTTCTTTGCCTAACTTAATACAACGTGATGTAACCAGACCTCATGTGACTTAGTGTGACTTGATGTGTCTTGGTGTGACTTGATGTAACATGGTATAAAGATACTTAATGTGGCTTGGCTGACTTGATGCGACTTGATGTAGGGTGGCTGGATGTGACTTAATGTGACTTAATGGGGTCACAATTCTTCTATCACAATGGGGTGGTGAGCGAAGAGTGACACCAGGACCTGGTGAAACATACTGACCAAGACGCCATGTCATTGTCAGGTAAAACATACTGACCAAGACGCCATGTCAGGGTCAGGTAAAACATACTAACCAAGACGCCACGTCAGGGTCAGGTAAAACATATTGACCAAAACGCCACGTCAGGGTCAGGTAAAATATATTGACCAAGACGCCATGTCATGGTCAGGTAAAATATACTGACCAAGACGCCCCGTCAGGGTCAGGTAAAACATATTGACCAAGACGCCCCGTCAAGGTCAGGTAAAACATATTGACCAAGACGCCACGTCAGGGTCAGGTAAAATATATTGATCAAAACGCCATGTCAGGGTCAGGTAAAATATACTGACCAAGACGCCACATAACGTCCTAAAGCATTGACCGTGTTCCTGAAAACAAGCTGTTTTACAACAGTGGTCATCAAGATACGGGTGAACTGATTCTCATAATAGTGAGGTTAATGTGAAGGTAGGTCTACATTTTCAAGCAGTGACTTAGTAGATTCCATCACACTGTACCAACAAGGCGAGAACAATATTAGAAAGATAGATAGGAAAGGTAACTATGAGTTATAATAGATCATGCAGGTAAAGTGAGTGAACTATTCCAGGTAGCGGTGAAAAATGCAAATGTAATGTTAGGTATGATAAAAAGAAATTTTAAACATAGGAGCAAGGAAGTAATAGTAAAATCGTATAAAGCATTAGTTAGACCTAGATTGGAGTAATGTGCACAGTTGTGGAGCCTTCATCTTGCAGGGGATATAAACATGCTAGAAGGGGTACAAAGAAGAGCGACACATCTGATAGTGGGATTCCGTAGTTGCAGTTATGAGGGAAGACTTAGAAAAAAACGGATTTCAGTGTCTCATCATCATCATGTAGCATGTCCTTTGTAGAACGTCTCTACCTTCACAGTCTGTCTGAAAGAAACTCGTTCCGTTGCCAAAACTCCAGCCTCCGCCACAGTCATACCCAGTCATTCCTGGATATCTTGGTGCCATCGTCTTCTTGGTCTACCCCTTCCTCTTTTGCCTGACACCATACCTTCCATCACCGTTCTCTCAAGACCGTTGTGTCTCTTGATGTGACCAAAGTATTTACATGTTCTAGCCAAAACGGAATTGATAAACCAGTTCTCTTTTATGCTCAACTCTTGCCGAATGTCTACATTTGTTTTTTTCTCTGACCAGGGTATTCTGAGGATCTTTCTGTAACATGTTTAATCAAAGGATTCGATTCTTTGTCTAGAAGTTTTGGTAATCGTCCATGATTCACAGCCATAAGCTGCCACAGGAAAAACACAGGCTCCAAGACTTTTACTTTTATCATTTTGTGTCTAGAAAAAAAGAAAAAGGACTTTATAAAGGTTTATTAGACAATAAAAGGAAAGAATACATTAGACCAGAGTTTCTCAACGGGTGCGCTGACGACCACCTCCCTCCACCCGCCAAGGGGGCGTTTTAGAAATGTAAGAGGGGGGGGGGACATTTTTTTAAAATCAGAATTATTGGTGGGGGGGGGTGGGGGAGGGGTGGGGGGGGGTGCCTAAAGGGGCGTTTTTCTTGACTCTCGATCATGTCAGTATTTGAGAAATATGAATAATGACCACGAAATAATTATTCTCTGACATTAGCGTGCTACTTATTCTCAATCATTAATATTCTTGATTCTAAGAACCAACATCATCACACATGGGACATTCCCATAAGTCCTCCCATCTCCGTCCAAGAAGCAGCCAGCAGGCTTATATATACTCAGCGTCTCAGTCGGATGTTGATTTCGTGTTCTTGGGATCTTCCCAGACATAACGCACATTCTCCCGTCTCCCGAAGTCACTCCCAAATTTATCATCCTCTGTGCTTTATGCATTTTCGCGACACTCTGTCTCTCCATCATTCTGTAAACTGTCCATGACTGCCCTAACCAACTCATCCATGTCTCTCGTCATCACCGCTTCATTCACCACAGCTCGTCACATCATCTCTTTCGTTAACCCAGACGCCTGCATGTCCCAGGCAGTAGATCTATGTGACACCTTGTACACCAGTTGTTCAGAAGAGAGGCCCACTCCCGTCTTAGCGTGCACCGTTCTATCTTACGGAGCATGCCCTGCGTGTCTGACAGTATCACTGCGTTGTGTCACCGATTGCGTCACCAACCAAGTCAAGGCCGCTGTTACCGCCTCAATATCCATCCTCATACTCGATGTGACCGTGGAGTAGGCAGCTGATTTCTCCAACATGTCCTCGCCATTTTGGTAGTTGACGAAACCCCAACCGCACTTGTTTGCATCTCTGCCGGCAGAGCCATCTGTGTACATAATTTGGTCTTATGATCCTGAGTGTTGTTGGATCAGCTCTTGTATTGAAGCTTATGTCCTAAAGCCGCCCCACTCGAGACACTCTTGAGGCCCTGAGTGTTGTTGGATCAGCTCTTGTATTGAAGCTTCTGTCCTAAAGTCGCCCCACTCGAGACACTCTTGAGGCCATGAGTGTTGTTGGATCAGCTCTTGTATTGAAGCTTCTGTCCTAAAGTCGCCCCACTCGAGACACTCTTGAGGCCCTGAGTGTTGTTGGATCAGCTCTTGTATTGAAGCTTCTGTCCTAAAGTCGCCCCACTCGAGACACTCTTGAGGCCATGAGTGTTGTTGGATCAGCTCTTGTATTGAAGCTTCTGTCCTAAAGTCGCCCCACTCGAGACACTGTAACAGTTCCCGCCGGAGCAAGGGGAGTTTAGGATGCCTGAACATGTTAAAGCTTAAAGCTACATGAATGCATGTCAAGGTCACTCACTGTCTCAGCAAAGGAGAACAGAGTTGGGTTAAGGAATGTGGACAGGTAGAAACTGACCACTGGCCTTCCGATTTTGGTAGGGGGAGATTGATTGACAGACGAAATTGGCAACGGGGCTTGCTGCGAGAGAATGAGTGACAGGTGTGCAAAGTGTTTCGTTCCAATTGGAATTGAAGATGACCATACCTGAGATCGATTGGTCAAGCTCTGGCCTTGCTTGAGGATATATAACTCGAGACAAAGTTTAGCTCAGAGGCTGGATGAGAGATGGAGAGGCTAGATAGAGAGAGGCTGTATGGGAGAGAGAGAGACTGAATGTGGATAGTATGTTTAACTCACCGACTTAGATAGAGGAGCGATTGATTGACGGTTGGACGAATGTTTAGTGATAGAACAGGATCGCTCAAATAGGTGTGTGAGTTTTGCATTAATAGATAATGTGAAAGTGTGTTTGTAAGCAAGGACACATTGTGAACGAATTATGTCGAGATCGCCCGCCTTAGGGGATTTCAGTGAGGAAGAGTATTTGATAAGGTGTTTTGATGACGCAGTTAAGGCGATATGTGTGTGATGTAATTGCAAGGCAATAGAACTGGGTTTTTAGTTAGTTGGGAATTCCATCAATAGCTAATGCTTATAATTCCCGTTTTAGTAGAATGTTTAGTTAAGATATGTATTATATTGTGTTTGTAATTTCTCTACTCATTGTATGATATGAGTATGATATAATAAATATGCCACCTGCTGTGTGATATGTCATTTACTGAGTATGGTCATGATGATGTGGATGAGTGTGAGAATGTTCTAAGTTAGATTACGGCCAAGGCAAGCAGAGGGTCTGTTACACGTTATTATTATTTTGGTGCCTGTTGACCACGGATAGTCGTGGTAGATTTATAAATATAGTGCGTGTGTAGCTATAGATCTTGATTTGCATGTTTAACACAAGTGGCGCAGTTAAATATAACTTGTGTGTGTAGTTAGGAATAGAGGAGTAGCTAGTGGTTAGAGTGTTAGAACCATAGACAGCTTTTCCAATCATCTGACTGGTAAGTGTGACATTTTTCTTCCACCTATTGTTGTATTATTGACAAGACTTTGTGCGTACTTGACAGTCTTATAAATTTTTTTGGTGGGCCAGACGGGTTTATTCAATATGTCGAGGTTGGACAATGTTAAACAATGTTATCATTGTCTAGCTTTTGGACATTTGTCTATCGGATGCCCTAATATTCTTCGGAATATTAATAGTTTCTGGAGAAGAGGAGGACGGGTTGTCAAAAACAAGCCTTTCATGGCACGAGCTACAGTCAGCGATAAGTGGGAGGACAAAAGTCAACTACAAAACCAGCTAAGAGAACTAACAGGCAGAGTCATTCGGCTGGAAAAACAGGAAAACGACCTCCAATGGAAGCTGCGACAGCTGTTGCAACAGTTTGAAAACGGAGCTTTCAAACCAGCTAGGAAGGAGAGAAGAAATCAAAAAATCACAGAAGTAAACACGGCCCAGTATTTTTGGAAGGGGACAGAGTGGTAGGAAAGTGAGTAGGAAGCCCATCCAACTTCCACATTCCGATCCGTGGAGGGACAGAGGTGGAAATCTCAGGACGGACGTGTGTGGACGACTGGAAAGAGGTGTCGAAAAGGATACGAGTTTGACCCAGGTGGAGAGGCCAAGTCAAGTGAGGGGAGGAGGAATGGTTGGGCAGAAGTTTGAATCGGGCAGATTCTTAGCCCAGAAGAGGCCTTTTGCACGGTTACAGATGGAGAGGCAGGACAGGAGCTATCAAAGAGACTTTAAGCACGAGGCGGATGGACAGAAAGAAAGAGATACAGGTTTTGTGTATCCAGAAAAGTTAGGGACGAAGGGCAGGTTACGCAATGCAAACGAGACAAACGTTCGCTCAGAGGTCCAGATGAAATGTTACATCATTGGACAGCGTAGGCCGAGAATTCAGGAAGAGGGTATTACGTCGATTAACATGGTCGGGCGTGCTGAAAGGAGCCACGTTTACCAGGAACTTGTGGTCAAGCCTGGTAGAACATTAGTTAAAGTCGACGAAGAATCGAACAAGGAAATAGTCAAAGATTCGTCAGATAAAGAAGAAAGGAGAGGAGGAGGAATGGTGGCAGGACCAGCTATGGTTTCGTGCCCACCCAAGCCAGGTCCTAGCCATGCGGGAGAAGTTGTTAAAAAGACAGAAAGAAGGGACAACCCTTCGGCCACCGAGGAAGGAAGTGGGAATGACGCACAGTTGGAATGCGAAACGGACGCACCAACAGCAGCCAACAAAAGAGGAACAGAGTTTCTAAGGAAAACGAAGAAAAGGGAAAGACATGTTAACCACAGCCAGGACAGCGAACCAGTCATCGAAGCAAAGATGAAAAGATCTCAGTTCGAGATAAGCCAACAGTCAAACGAACAGTGTGAAAAGTCTTTCCCACAAATAGTGAATACAGATGGACGGAAGGCTGAAGTAGCGGACGATGTAAGTGTACGTAACACTACCAGAGAACCGGTGGGTACGAACCAACCAACCGAGAAACAAACAGACCAGACGATGGGCGTTTTACAGGAGGAAATCGCGCAGCAATCAGAGACAGCTGATGGGGCAACGCATAGTCTGGTTAAAATAAGCAGTAGTGATAAGGAACGGTTGATGCAATGTTTACTGACGCTAGCCAAAAACCTGGAATTCAGAAATGGAATTAGGTAAAGTCGTGTGGTGTAAAGTCATGTGAAACTCCAGTTAATATATGCATTTGCATAAAATTTGTTTCATCTACCGTTATCCTTGGGAAACGGAGATTTGGATAATTAGGGGGTAGTGTATAGAGATGGAGGAATGACCAGATGTTAAAAATTCCTTTGAATTCGTTGTCTGAAGTACACGCCAGACAATGAGCGGACGGTCAGTCTGAAGCGAAGACTGACCGAGATCAAAGGGACATTTCCGACCAGAGAAACGGACAAGAGACGCAGGATAGCTGGATGCGCCAGGTAATGATTACGCGACGCAGGGTAACACGTGGACGTGATGTTTCGGTTAATATCTGACCAGGTAGCTTTGATGCGGAGAATTTGGGGAAATAGCGGTGAATTAGTTAGATCACAACACTCGGTTTTGATTCCTCGGGACAAAGACTGCACCCGGACTAGTAGGGTTACAGCATGACGTAATTCGACAGGTGGACGATTCAGTTTTTGACTTTTGACTCAGACATAGTTTAGTATCTGATTAAGTTACAACTTAGTCATAGTTAGTGACATAGTCTAGTAGAACTTAGTCATAGTTTAGTATCTTATAAAGGGGGCATTAACAGGTGCTCATCTGTGGGGCACGAGCAGGAGTGAAGGTTGATGGCACTTGGTCATGTTTATGTGTGTAAATATTTTGATATTTGGATTTTGACAAGCGTATTACTTGCACTTTAATTGATTGTTGTTGGTTTGTTTAAACATGATTATGTGTCCTGACATAAGTATCAAGGTGTGAGACGGACTGAAATACTGATATCATGAGTATGCGTGCAAATATTTTGACATTTGTAATTGGTGTTTGGGTTTTGACTAATGGTATTACTTGCATTTTAAGTGGGTTGTATGGTCGATATAGTATGCATTGAATTTTTCTTTATTTTGTTGTTGTTTTGTTGTTTAAACATGATTACATATCCTGACAGTATCAACGTGTTATACTTGCTGACTGAAATATTGATATCATAAGTATGCGTGCAAATATTTTGACATTTGTATTTATTGTTTGGGTTTCGACATTGTATGCAATGCATTTGTCTTGTGTTTTGTTGTTGTTTTGTTGTTGTTGTTGAATCATCATGTTTACAGGTATTTGATACAGGTTATTTAGGTGATCTACAGAGCAGTATATCTCATCCAGACTGTAGGCCTCCGCAAGCACAAGTCACCACGAGTTCCAGAATCACATGTATGTGGAGTCTTTGCAGAGAAGACTACATTGATCAGAAGTTTTAATATTGACTATGACATATGTTGTCAAATATCGTTTTTGTGGGAAACATAAAGAATTTTGCTGTTTTCTTTGAGAGGGGATAGCTGTCAAGAGAGACAATGATAACTAGCCTGAGGATAACCCACGTAAATTCGTGGCCTCACAGGAGTTAGTATGAAGTGAATCGTCGGCCAGGCGTGTAATGAGACCGCCTGAGAAAATTGACCTGAACTGGTCGTGTGTAACAATGAAGGTTCGTGTCCTTAGAGGAAGGCACGGGAACAGGTCGAGGTATATTGACCTCAATGAGTAAGGAGAATTCCTTAAGGTGTTTCTGTTTTGATGAGTTAAAGGTCCCGCAGGGACAGACTTAGGTGAATTTGACTGTAAAACGATGTAAAAGTGTTGGTTTGTGTTGTAAAAACGCCCAGCCACAGTGTTTTTCTTCTGCTTGTATTGATTGTGTATGTATTACAAAAAGTTTATATGTATCAAATGACATGTCTTTTTATGCATGTACGATGTGAGTGAAGTTGTAAACAGGAGTAGTGTTTACATTTTGGATAGTAGAGACGAAAATGGTGGTCATTTGCCAGATGAAAAAAAATGACCATCCATGTTTCGGTCTGTAGTTTAGGGAGGTAATGTAACAGTTCCCGCCGGAGCAAGGGGAGTTTAGGATGCCTGAACATGTTAAAGCTTAAAGCTACATGAATGCATGTCAAGGTCACTCACTATCTCAGCAAAGGAGAACAGAGTTGGGTTAAGGAATGTGGACAGGTAGAAACTGACCACTGGCCTTCCGATTTTGGTAGGGGGAGATTGATTGACAGACGAAATTGGCAACGGGGCTTGCTGCGAGAGAATGAGTGACAGGTGTGCAAAGTGTTTCGTTCCAATTGGAATTGAAGATGACCATACCTGAGATCGATTGGTCAAGCTCTGGCCTTGCTTGAGGATATATAACTCGAGACAAAGTTTAGCTCAGAGGCTGGATGAGAGATGGAGAGGCTAGATAGAGAGAGGCT
Source organism: Ariolimax columbianus (assembly GCA_036924085.1). Classification (NCBI taxonomy): domain Eukaryota; kingdom Metazoa; phylum Mollusca; class Gastropoda; order Stylommatophora; family Arionidae; genus Ariolimax; species Ariolimax columbianus. The sequence goes on along the minus strand of JAVGWX010000020.1, from coordinate 5,617,756 downwards.
GTATGGGAGAGAGAGAGACTGAATGGGGATAGTATGTTTAACTCACCGACTTAGATAGAGGAGCGATTGATTGACGGTTGGACGAATGTTTAGTGATAGAACCGGATCGCTCAAATAGGTGTGTGAGTTTTGCATTAATAGATAATGTGAAAGTGTGTTTGTAAGCAAGGACACATTGTGAACGAGTTATGTCGAGATCGCCCGCCTGAGGGGATTTCAGTGAGGAAGAGTATTTGATAAGGTGTTTTGATGACGCAGTTAAGGCGATATGTGTGTGATGTAATTGCAAGGCAATAGAACTGGGTTTTTAGTTAGTTGGGAATTCCATCAATAGCTAATGCTTATAATTCCCGTTTTAGTAGAATGTTTAGTTAAGATATGTATTATATTGTGTTTGTAATTTCTCTACTCATTGTATGATATGAGTATGATATAATAAATATGCCACCTGCTGTGTGATATGTCATTTACTGAGTATGGTCATGATGATGTGGATGAGTGTGAGAATGTTCTAAGTTGGATCACGGCCAGGGCAAAGAATTAGAGGATCTGCTACAACACTCTTGAGGCCCTTAGTGTTGTTGGATCAGCTCTTGTATTGAAGCTTCTGTCCTAAAGTCGCCCCACTCGAGACACTCTTGAGACCCTGAGTGTTGTTGGATCAGCTCTTGTATTGAAGCTTCTGTCCTAAAGTCGCCCCACTCGAGACACTCTTGAGGTCCTGAGTGTTGTTGGATCAGCTCTTGTATTGAAGCTTCTGTCCTAAAGTCGCCCCACTCGAGACACTCTTGAGGTCCTGAGTGTTGTTGGATCAGCTCTTGTATTGAAGCTTCTGTCCTAAAGTCGCCCCACTCGAGACACTCTTGAGACCCTGAGTGTTGTTGGATCAGCTCTTGTATTGAAGCTTCTGTCCTAAAGTCGCCCCACTCGAGACACTCTTGAGGCCCTTAGTGTTGTTGGATCAGCTCTTGTATTGAAGCTTCTGTCCTAAAGTCGCCCCACTCGAGACACTCTTGAGGTCCTGAGTGTTGTTGGATCAGCTCTTGTATTGAAGCTTCTGTCCTAAAGTCGCCCCACTCGAGACACTCTTGAGGTCCTGAGTGTTGTTGGATCAGCTCTTGTATTGAAGCTTCTGTCCTAAAGTCGCCCCACTCGAGACACTCTTGAGGTCCTGAGTGTTGTTGGATCAGCTCTTGTATTGAAGCTTCTGTCCTAAAGTCGCCCCACTCGAGACACTCTTGAGGTCCTGAGTGTTGTTGGATCAGCTCTTGTATTGAAGCTTCTGTCCTAAAGTCGCCCCACTCGAGACACTCTTGAGGCCCTGAGTGTTGTTGGATCAGCTCTTGTATTGAAGCTTCTGTCCTAAAGTCGCCCCACTCGAGACACTCTTGAGGCCCTTAGTGTTGTTGGATCAGCTCTTGTATTGAAGCTTCTGTCCTAAAGTCGCCCCACTCGAGACACTCTTGAAGCCCTGAGGGCTGTTGGATCAGCTCATGTATTGAAGCTTCTGTCCTAAAGTCGCCCCACTCGAGACACTCTTGAGGCCCTGAGTGTTGTTGGATCAGCTCTTGTATTGAAGCTTCTGTCTTAAAGTCGCCCCACTCGAGACACTCTTGAGGTCCTGAGTGTTGTTGGATCAGCTCTTGTATTGAAGCTTCTGTCCTAAAGTCGCCCCACTCGAGACACTCTTGAGGCCATGAGTGTTGTTGGATCAGCTCTTGTATTGAAGCTTCTGTCCTAAAGCTGCCCCACTCGAGACACTCTTGAGGCCCTGAGTGTTGTTGGATCAGCTCTTGTATTGAAGCTTCTGTCCTAAAGCTGCCCCACTCGAGACACTCTTGAGGCCCTTAGTGTTGTTGGATCAGCTCTTGTATTGAAGCTTCTGTCCTAAAGCTGCCCCACTCGAGACACTCTTGAGGTCCTGAGTGTTGTTGGATCAGCTCTTGTATTGAAGCTTCTGTCCTAAAGTCGCCCCACTCGAGACACTCTTGAGGCCCTGAGTGTTGTTGGATCAGCTCTTGTATTGAAGCTTCTGTCTTAAAGTCGCCCCACTCGAGACACTCTTGAGGTCCTGAGTGTTGTTGGATCAGCTCTTGTATTGAAGCTTCTGTCCTAAAGTCGCCCCACTCGAGACACTCTTGAGGCCATGAGTGTTGTTGGATCAGCTCTTGTATTGAAGCTTCTGTCCTAAAGCTGCCCCACTCGAGACACTCTTGAGGCCCTGAGTGTTGTTGGATCAGCTCTTGTATTGAAGCTTCTGTCCTAAAGCTGCCCCACTCGAGACACTCTTGAGGCCCTTAGTGTTGTTGGATCAGCTCTTGTATTGAAGCTTCTGTCCTAAAGCTGCCCCACTCGAGACACTCTTGAGGTCCTGAGTGTTGTTGGATCAGCTCTTGTATTGAAGCTTCTGTCCTAAAGTCGCCCCACTCGAGACACTCTTGAGGTCCTGAGTGTTGTTGGATCAGCTCTTGTATTGAAGCTTCTGTCCTAAAGTCGCCCCACTCGAGACACTCTTGAGGCCCTTAGTGTTGTTGGATCAGCTCTTGTATTGAAGCTTCTGTCCTAAAGTCGCCCCACTGGCGACACTCTTGAGGTCCTGAGTGTTGTTGGATCAGCTCTTGTATTGAAGCTTCTGTCCTAAAGTCGCCCCACTCGAGACACTCTTGAGGCCCTGAGTGTTGTTGGATCAGCTCTTGTATTGAAGCTTCTGTCCTAAAGCTGCCCCACTCGAGACACTCTTGAGGCCCTTAGTGTTGTTGGATCAGCTCTTGTATTGAAGCTTCTGTCCTAAAGTCGCCCCACTCGAGACACTCTTGAGGCCCTGAGTGTTGTTGGATCAGCTCTTGTATTGAAGCTTCTGTCCTAAAGTCGCCCCACTGGCGACACTCTTGAGGCCCTGAGTGTTGTTGGATCAGCTCTTGTATTGAAGCTTCTGTCCTAAAGCTGCCCCACTGGCGACACTCTTGAGCCCTGAGTGTTGTTGGATCAGCTCTTGTATTGAAGCTTCTGTCCTAAAGTCGCCCCACTCGAGACACTCTTGAGGCCCTGAGTGTTGTTGGATCAGCTCTTGTATTGAAGCTTCTGTCCTAAAGTCGCCCCACTGGCGACACTCTTGAGGTCCTGAGTGTTGTTGGATCAGCTCTTGTATTGAAGCTTCTGTCCTAAAGCTGCCCCACTGGCGACACTCTTGAGGCCCTGAGTGTTGTTGGATCAGCTCTTGTATTGAAGCTTCTGTCCTAAAGCTGCCCCACTGGCGACACTCTTGAGCCCTGAGTGTTGTTGGATCAGCTCTTGTATTGAAGCTTCTGTCCTAAAGTCGCCCCACTCGAGACACTCTTGAGGCCCTGAGTGTTGTTGGATCAGCTCTTGTATTGAAGCTTCTGTCCTAAAGTCGCCCCACTCGAGACACTCTTGAGGCCCTGAGTGTTGTTGGATCAGCTCTTGTATTGAAGCTTCTGTCCTAAAGCTGCCCCACTGGCGACACTCTTGAGCCCTGAGTGTTGTTGGATCAGCTGTTGTATTGAAGCTTCTGTCCTAAAGTCGCCCCACTCGAGACACTCTTGAGGCCCTGAGTGTTGTTGGATCAGCTCTTGTATTGAAGCTTCTGTCCTAAAGTCGCCCCACTCGAGACACTCTTGAGGCCATGAGTGTTGTTGGATCAGCTCTTGTATTGAAGCTTCTGTCCTAAAGCTGCCCCACTCGAGACACTCTTGAGTTGTTGGATCAGCTCTTGTATTGAAGCTTCTGTCCTAAAGTCGCCCCACTGGCGACACTCTCTACCCACTTGTATCACCACCCTTGTCATGCCCACTTCTATCCATTCACTACCTCTTCCCACTTCTTCCAATGCACAGACCCTCATCAGGGATTTGTCTGCCTCTGCCATCTATGACCTTCCTCGCTTAATGCGGCTGCCCTTGAGTGTATCCAAGTCTTGGTTGAAAGGGGGGTGTTCGTTGTTGGAAACTTTGGCGTACGCCTGTACCTGCGCTACTTGATATCGCACCTTGATGCTTGGCAAATCAAGCAGGAATCTCATGGCGACAATGGCAGTAGCTCTAGTGCATCACCGAACTGTTCTCATGGCCTTCTTCTGGATTCTCTCCAATCTATCTACCAATCTATCTACCAATCTATCAATTAATCATTAATATTCAAACGTTGTATTAAGATGCGCCGTATCTGGACACATTTGAAGACTTTAATTTGAGATTGGCTCTACACCTTTACAAAATCTGGACATGTCTCAATCGAAGTGGCTTGGATTCGTTCGTTTTCAAACTCCCGCTACCAAACCCTGAAAGGGCTTAAGTAGCAGAATGTAGTCCAGAGAACGGAATGCGTTGCGTCGTAGTTTACAGCTTGGCTGCGATATTTGCACCTTTCAGTCCAACACATCCGACTTCAGCAAGTATTTTTTGAGTACCGGTTAGCATTCCCTCTTCGATCCCTTCTCTTTAGCCAGTCTGTCCTGCTGCAGCCTGTTATCTAGGATAATCGCATGGAGGTGTAGAAGGGTCTTGGCAGCTCTGGGTCGCTGACCCTGAAGCTAGCAGTCAGCTATGGGTAGCTGACCGCTGCAGCTCATACGCTGCTCAGCGTCTTGATCCTCAATCGAAGTATTCCCCAATACCCCTATTTCAACCAAGAATTAAACAAGACAAATTGATGTTATGGTGATTTAATTGCATTTATTCCATTAACAACCGTTATATATCTAAGATATCACAAATAAAGAGACAATGCCGCCAATATTCAGATGACTATTTGAAATTATTATCAATGTGCTTGCTGTGTCAACACGTGTTTTCTAACTAAGCAATGAAGCCATCGAGACTTAATGAACATTTGATCAAGAAGCATGCTGATAAGGATAGCAAAACCATTTCTTACTTCCAGGAGCTGAAGCAAATGTTTGAAAGCTGTAACACAGTTGTTGGTATGCTTAAAAAAAGTTTCTAGTCAGAAGGATAAAGGCATCATCGTATCTTACAGGATAGCAAAAATAATTGCAAAATCGGGTTTTCCCCATAGTATTGGAGAAAATGTAATATTAGCTGTACGAGAGGTGATTAGTACCATGATGGAATGAATCCAAATGAAATAGTTACCTCTATTCCACTGAGCAATGATACTGTGCCTAGAAGAATTAATGAGATGGCAACTAATGTTGAAAAACAAATGTGTCAGGATTTGCAATCAAACAAATTTGCATGGCAGCTTGATGAAAACACAGTACGCCGCCATGAAGCATTGCTCCAGGCATAGGTTAGATTCGTGAAGAATGAAACAATTGTAGAAGAAATGTTTTTCTGACAATTACTGACAACAGATCCCAAGTGTTTGTCGATCTTTGAAATCATTGACAAATATTTCATTACAAAACACATTATGTTATAGCACGTGCGATAGATGGACCTCCTACAATGGTTGGTCGCTATCGCGGTTTTCTGCGCACTTGAAAAAAAGATGGCACCAAATGTCTTAACACTTCATTGTGTTATTCACCGACAGCACTTAGTAGCCAAACAACTTAGCGACTGATTCAACAAATCAATGAGTGCAGTTGCCAGTGTTATTAATCAAATCAAGTCCCATTCCTTGAACGATCGATTATTTCGTGAATTGTGTAATGACAATGATGATGTGTTTGAACGTCTTCTCCTACACATGGAAGTAAGATGGCTGTCCAATGGGAATTCTTTGAACAGATTTTGGGCTTTATTTGATACCATTATCGAGTTTCTTGGTTCAATGTAAGAACAGCTTGGCATTGACACTGAAGTTGTGCGTAAAGATGGGGCCTATCTTTCATATTTATTTGATAAGTTAAATGATGTCCTTCTATAGGGGAACGACATCAGTCTTATCAAAGTGAAAGGATGTCCTACAGGGGAACGACATCAGTCTTATCAAAGTGAAAGGATGTCCTACAGGGGAACGACATCGGTCTTATCAAAGTGAAAGGATGTCCTACAGGGGAACGACATCGGTCTTATCAAAGTGAAAGGATGTCCTACAGTGGAACGACATCGGTCTTATCAAAGTGAAAGGATGTCCTACAGGGGAACGACATCAGTCTTATCAAAGTGAAAGGATGTCCTCCTACAGGGGAACGACATCGGTCTTATCAAAGTGAAAGGATGTCCTACAGGGGAACGACATCAAAGTGAAAGGATGTCCTCCTACAGGGGAACGACATCAGTCTTATCAAAGTGAAAGGATGTCCTCCTACAGGGGAACGACATCGGTCTTATCAAAGTGAAAGGATGTCCTCCTACAGGGGAACGACATCAAAGTGAAAGGATGTCCTCCTACAGGGGAACGACATCAAAGTGAAAGGATGTCCTCCTACAGGGGAACGACATCAAAGTGAAAGGATGTCCTCCTACAAGGGAACGACATCAAAGTGAAAGGATGTCCTCCTACAGGGGAACGACATCAAAGTGAAAGGATGTCCTCCTACAGGGGAACGACATCAGTCTTATCAAAGTGAAAGGATGTCCTCCTACAGGGGAAGGACATCAGTCTTATCAAAATGAAAGGATGTCCTCCTACAGGGGAACGACATCAAAGTGAAAAGATGTCCTCCTACAGGTAAACGACATCAAAGTGAAAGGATGTCCTCTTACAGGTAAACGACATCAGTCTTATCAAAGTGAAAGGAGTTATTATGGGGTTCATCAGCAAATTGAGATTGTTTAAAAATAACTTTGGTCGTCGTGAACTATATCAGTTTCCATGTGGGGCAGCAGTTAGACAAGGCCAGCTTAAAAGTTGCAGATTTGGAAATGTATTGTTACCATTTGGAGACCGTTAATAATGATATGATGATCAGATTGAAAGATTTGCAGGATCTCAACATACCAGATTGGCGGATCGGTCCGTTTGAAACAGACTTGGGACTTGATAGTGGGCATATCCAAGAGGAGCTGATTGAGCTACAAATTGACTGAGGCAAAAGCACGGTTTAGGAACGTTCATTACGGAAAATGTTGGATCCAGACTAGGATGTCTTATCCTCTTCTTTGGCAACAAATTAAACTGCTTATTACACAATGTCCAGCATCATATTTAATAGAGAAAGGGTTTAGTTATGTAGTGATGCTGCTGCAAAAACAACGCAATCGATTGTAAATATGTGACAGAGAGGACTTGAGACTTATTTTAACAAATATAGAGTCAGATCTTGTTCAGTTAGCTGTGTCAACTAGATATTGTTCAGTTAGCTGTGTCAACCAGATATTGTTCAGTTAACTGTATCAAGCAGATATTGTTCAATTAGCTATGTCAACCAAATATTGTTCAGTTAGCTGTGTCAACCAGATATTGTTCAGTTAGCTGTATCAAGCAGATATTGTTCAATTTGTTCAATTAGCTGTGTCAACCAGACATTGTTCAGTTAGATGTGTCAACCAGTTAGCTGTGTCAACCAGTTAGCTGTGTCAACCAAATATTGTTCAGTTAGCTGTATCAACTAAATATTGTTCAGTTAGCTGTATCAACCAGGTATTATTCAGTTAGCTGTTTCACACGAAGCGCACGGACCACGCTCAAGTTAATTAGTAAGTGATTTTTTTAATAACAAATCAATCTTTTAATGAATGATTGAAAACGAATGATTTAGAGTAGTGTGTGGGTATAATTGTTGGGGGGAGGGGGCATTTGCAAATTTTTCTTTAGAAAAGAGGCCGCCAGCTCAGTTAGGGTTAAGAAACACTGCATTAGACTAACACGTTTTTCAAAATACAACCACCTTCAAGAACAAGAGGGCATAGCTACAAATTAACTAAAGAAAGGTTCAGATTGGGAATTATTGTTTTAGTCAGATAGTGGTAATTGCTTGGAATGCATTGTCACAGGAAGTGGTAGAGGCAGGGGCAGTTAATGCATATCAGAATAGATTGGATGCGCATAGCTTTTCGAGCAAGGTAATGTAAATGAAACTGGTTGTATACATACTTTGTAGAGTCTTATAAACCAGTATAAAGACGTTAAGTTAAGGGAAACGAGAAGGTCAATGTTTTAGCCAAAGTCAGAGAAGAAGAAATGGAAAAATGTGTAGGGTGAGAAGATAAAGCAGCAAAGGCGTAACATCCCACACAATTTTGTAATTAATTTGAAAGGGAAGCTATTTGCCAGCTACCATTTGAATTATTTGTGTCACACACGTGATGAATTTTTACTACCCCTTCATGAGATAGATAACCGTCTGCCATTCCCAGTGTAGTTTATATTGCTCCTCGGCCAGTGACGGATTCGTGGTAGGAGCAAAAGGCTTGGGAATGATGTTTGTCGTTATAGTATAGTTTTGGTTAAGTCGAAGAATCAACAACCTTGCACACGGTTTAACCCTTAGGGCTCTGTTCTTCTCCATACTTTTAGAGAATCTCAGCACAATGGACGAACTCAGAGGGACTGAGGAGCATCCCGAAATAGAGAAACTCGATTTTTAACATTAATTTTGAATTTTACCCGGGCAGCGACCTACTATTTTCGATTTCCAACTCATTATCATTATTATTGTCGTCTTCATGTAGCATGTCCTTTGCAGAACGTTGCTCTCATGGCAACCTACTAATTTTCAGTTTTTTATTAATTTTTTTAAATATTAGAAAAACTCGCCTTTTCGTAATGTCAGTCCCCGGTATCTATTAATTGACTTCAGATTACGTCCCTTTGACGTGGGCTGTAACCCGGTGTGACCTTAAAGGTGGGTGACGGACAAATACGTCATGGCAATTTATATTTTATTTGAAACATATTTGTATGTGGGAACTCAATCTTTCGCCACTTCCGGCCTGTCCCAAAGTCAAATCCAGCGTCTCTTTGATGTCCTGGGTTCATCGTCTTCTCGGTCGGCCCCTCCTGCCTCTCTTCCCAATGACCATGCCTTCCATAATCACTCTCCAGTCCGTTGTGTTGTTTGACGTGTCCAAAAAAACCTCAGTTTTCGGGTCATTTATGAGCTAATTCTCCTCTACATCCAGGTCTTGCCAGATGGATTTGTTGGTTTCTTTCTTTGTCCACGGGATTTTCAGGTCTCTTCTGTAGCACTGTGTTTTAAAAGCACCGATCTTGGCTCTTATTGCTTTTGTAATTGTCCATGTTTCACATCCATAGGTTGCCACAGGAAAAATGCATGTTCTTAGGATCTTTAGTTCTTTCTTTGTATTATGCCGTAGGTTCTTCTTCTTCTTCTTCTTCTTCTTCTTCTTCTTCTTCTTCTTCTTCTTCTTCTTCTTCTTCTTCTTCTTCGTTCTCAATCTCCCGCTACCAAACCCTGAAAGGGCTTAAGTAGCAGAATGTAGTCCAGAGAACGGAATGCGTTGTGTCGTAGTTTACAGATTGGCTGCGATATTTGCACCTTTCGGTCCAACACATCCGACTTTAGCAAGCATTTTTTGAGTACCGGGTTAGCATTCCCTCTTCGATCCCTTCTCCTTAGCCAGTCTGCCCTGCTGCAGCCTGTTATCCAGGATCACCACGAGGAGGTGTAGAAGGGTCTTGGTAGCTATGGTCGCTGACCACTGCAACATCTTGATCCCCCATAGGTTCTGCATACTCCTTATCTTCTTCAACTTAGATTTACAACTACCAAGTGATTTTTAACGTGCGCGACACTGCGCGCTGGCGTCCGATCTCTACAATCCAAAGATCCTGGGAAACACCAGAAAGTTCATGTGAAAAAAATGCCTTGTACCGAACCTTCCTCCACTGTTCTCTCAAGACCGTTGTGTCTCTTGATGGGACCTAAATAATTCCATTTTCTGGCCATAATGGAATGGATAAACCAATTATTTTATATCCTCAACTCTTGCCGAATGTCTACATTCGTCTTTTCTATGTCCATCTTTCCATATTTTGACTCGAAGGATTCGAAGCTTTGTCTAGAAGTTTTGGTAATCGTCCATGATTCGCAGTCATAAACTAACACAGGAAAAACACATGCTCTCAAGACTTTTACTTTTATCATTTTGTTGGTGCTCTGCCCTAATTTCTTCAGGCTGTTCAGTTTCTGCATTGTCATGGCTAGTCTTATTTATTTTTTTATTTTTATTTTTTATGGCAGTCGCCATTTTTGTCCATTCTGGAGTCCAGATATTCAAAATGCGTGACCTGATCTATTTCCTCACCATCCACTGTAAGCTCATGCTGACATTGTGTTTTGTCGATGGTCATTATCTTTGTTCTGTTTATGTTTATAAACAGGTTTTGATCTTTACTGTGTCCATTTACAGCTTAAATTAGCTGCTCTAGCTCTTCTCTACTTCTTGATAGTATCACTGTGGAGTTCATATTCACCAGCTACGCCAAATCTGATATGTAGGACTGAAATACCAAGATATCACAGCCTCGCTACAAATTGCGACACAGGGTGGCAACATCCTTTCCAGGGCGAACGTGGAAAAAAAAGATGATGATTCTTTTTCTGTGGTTTTTATTTTTGCGCCTGTCGACCCACTGCATCCGACTTCAGCATGCATTTTATGTAAGGGCCTACTTCCTCCTGCATTTTCTAAGCGTTTGCTTCCCCCGGGGTAACGGCCGGTGCTGTGATGGAGATCGAACCCAGCACCTTCGGTTGTCAGCCGTGTCACTTAACCACTAGCCTACGCCGTCCCCAAGATGATGATTATGATGATGAAGAAGAAAAACAAGAACAAGAACAAGTACAAGTACAAGTACAAGAACAAGTACAAGAACAAGTACAAGTACAAGTACAAGTATTGAAAGTTAAAAAGTAAGTCAATAGCCTCTATTGAATTGTTGTCTCGGTCCGCCTTTGATCACGTCATTTATTACTGCCAAGACATCGACACGTTGCAATCGACCATTGAATCCCCAACCTAATCCACTCCACTTAACCACTGTCTGCATACAAAGTTATATTATAGAATGGAACTATTGTATCACTTATGAAACATTCAACCAAAATAACGAATCAAAAACAGTGACGGTTCCTGTAACAATTGTATTAAGGAATTCTCACGCTTTCGCGGGCTCTTTTGTGTTTGCCAGAAATGAAAACAGTTTGAAGAAAAGATTAGTTTGGTAGAGATGGATTCCGGTGTCTGGGCATTGTTTGACGTTCAGTCAGCCATAGCATTTAATAATTCATTGTGTAGGGTAGTTGAATTTATGAATTGTTGTGTTATTTTGCGTTAAGTATTTCTGTAAAAGTTCAGTCCAAGGTATGGACTTGTACACAGTCTAGTGAAGCATATAGTTCGTAGACACCCATTTATGAAAATATGTGTATGTTTAGATGGTGGTTTTGTTTTAATTCATGTTTGAGAGAAATACAAAGATCGAACTTTTCATTGGAGTTATTTATTTCATCATCGTCTTCTTCTTCTTCTTCTTCTTCTTCTTCTTCTTCTTCTTCTTCTTCTTCGTCTTCTCCTTATGCCTCTTCTTCTTCTTCTTCTTCTTCTTCTTCTTCTTCTTGCTCTTCTTCTTCTTCTTATTATTATTCTTACTCGTCTTCTTCTTCTTCTTCTTCTTCTTCTTCTTCTTCTTCTTCTTCTTCTTCTTCTCCTTATGCCTCTTCTTCTTCTTCTTCTTCTTCTTCTTCTTCTTCTTATTCTTCTTCTTCTTCTTCTTCTTCTTCTTCTTCTTCTTCTTCTTCTTCTTCTTATTCTTCTTCTCCTTATGCCTCTTCTTCTTCTTCTTCTTCTTCTTCTTCTTCTTCTTCTTCTTCTTCTTCTTCTTCTTTTTATTCTTCTTCTTCTTCTTCTTCTTCTTCTTCTTCTTCTTCTTCTTCTTCTTCTTCTTATTCTTCTTCTCCTTATGCCTCTTCTTCTTCTTCTTCTTCTTCTTCTTCTTCTTCTTCTTATTCTTCTTCTTCTTCTTCTTCTTCTTCTTCTTCTTCTTCTTCTTATTCTTCTTCTCCTTATGCCTCTTCTTCTTCTTCTTCTTCTTCTTCTTCTTCTTCTTCTTATTCTTCTTCTTCTTCTTCTTCTTCTTCTTCTTCTTCTTCTTCTTCTTCTTATTCTTCTTCTTCTTCTTATTCTTCTTCTCCTTATGCCTCTTCTTCTTCTTCTTCTTCTTCTTCTTCTTCTTGCTCTTCTTCTTCTTCTTCTTCTTCTTCTTCTCCTTATGCCTCTTCTTCTTCTTCTTCTTCTTCTTCTTCTTCTTATTCTTCTTCTTCTTCTTCTTCTTCTTCTTCTTCTTCTTCTTCTTCTTCTTCTTCTTCTTCTTCTTCTTCTTCTTCTTCTTATTCTTCTTCTCCTTATGCCTCTTCTTCTTCTTCTTCTTCTTCTTGCTCTTCTTCTGTTTCTTTTTGTTCTTTTTCTTCTTCTTCTGCTACTTTTATTTCTTCTGCGTCTTCTAATTTTTGTGTTTTTCTTCTTGTTCTTGTTATTTGTTTTCTTGTTCTTCCTGTTCTTCTTATTCTTCTTCTTCTTTTTCTTCTTGTTCTGGTTCTTTTACTCATTGTTCTACGTCTTGCTCTTCTTTTTTTTTCTTCTTCTTCTTTTTCTTCTTCGTCGTCTTCTTTTTTTCTTTTTCTTCGTTTTGGTCACATGTTTTAAGTACGTCGATATGTGAACAAAGGTTTGCTGTAGGGGCTTCCAAACAGCTTTGTGTGGAGGTTCGTCTCTGTGGGCCAGTGCTCAGTACGCAGTTTGGGTAATCATATAACATACTCGGCTATCTGTGCTGTTTGTCCGCACTTACATATGGGTGACGAAGCTAATTTTAGTATGTGCAAGAGACGAAACAGGTGGCTCACGGAAATATCTAAAACGGTGAATGCCACTGTTAATGAGGCACACAGTAGGGCTCGATCTTAAGATCTCTTCATAACCTGCCACTGAAAGGCACAACAGGATAAGCGAAAAGATGAAGAAAAAAAATAAGTGGCTATTTAATGTGTTATGTCCCCTTCACATGCGGAACAGGGTCACTAGCTCGATCGATCAAGGCAGTGATAGTTGTCTCTCGTTTGGTTTTATTGGAGTTGAAGCCTTTTTCTTTTTTAGTGTTTTACTTAATTTATTTTCTTCTTCTTTTGTCGTCTCACTTTCTACCAGTTTGTAGCGCAGTTTCGTGGCATGTATTTGTCTTATGGTTCTCTCGTGGTCCGAGTTACATTTATCCTCCTTTTACGACAGGTCTCGGTTACCCTGTCTTTCCACTTTTTCCTCGGTCTACCTCTCACCCTTCTTCCTGATGTTCTCCTGTAGAAAGTTGCGGGAACAATGTGGTCTGGTTGCATTCTCACAATGTGGCCAAGCCAATTCATTCTCTGTTGCTCGATGTACTGTAGGCAGGGAATTGTTCCAACCTTCTCCTGAATACTCATATTTGTGATTCTGTCTCTTCTGGTGTTGTTAGTGACCTTTCGTAGGCACCGCAGGTGGCTAACGTTTATTCCTGGGCCTTATTTAATGTCCATGTCTAGCATTGGTAGCACAGGGTTGGGATGAAGATATTATTTTTTATCTGCTTTGTTACTTGGAGGGAAATCTTGGGGTGTCTTAGTAATGGAGACAGCTGGTAGGTGACAGTGGTTGCCCTCTCCACTCTCATCTATCTCTCTATCGAGTCTGCTATCCTCAATTAAAAACAGTTCCCAAATACCTAAATTCTTGTACCTGCTTTATTTTTATTTCATTCACATGAATATCAAGTGTGGTGTGTTTTGTATTTTTTTCTATTTTACGTGTTTGCCTCACTAGTTTCTACTGGCGGAGGCGCGCCTATTCCACCCTAGGCCCTAGTCAATTGGGCGATATTAAGACGCATGTTTTGATGTGTTGATATTCATAACGTACTTTTGACAGCTCAGGTAGAATGAGTCAATATGTCTTTGCAAGTTTTGCTTATTGAAGTGAATCAAACATTGGTTGTCTGCAAAAATCAATTCGTTGGTTCTGGATTTGCCTCCTGGATCATTTTATAAGTGACAAAGAGTTGTGGTGAGAGAACACAGCCCTGTCTGACGCCTAATGAAATGGGAAACCACTCCGACATACCTTCTGTTGTTCTTACTGCCCCTTGGCTGTCATGGTATCAAGCTTTGATGTTAGTAATTAAATTCTTTTGATTTCCGCAAATTCATCCATACGGAGGAATCTCCTCGCGTCTTTTGCATTCTTATTTTGATATCTTTTTCTGTGCCTCCTAACTTGTCTACTTTGCTACCAAGATGCATGAATGACTCCACATCGTGTAGGTGTGTCTACCAAAAATATCTGATTGTCCTTAGCTGCATCTTTTGCCGTAATTGTTTTTAACATACTAATCAAAAACTATATTTATAGGCGTAGAATAAAGCAAGTCTTCCAAGCAGCATTCGCAGGAGGACTAATGTCTGGTCAGGCACAATATACTGGTCAGACATGCTAGTCAAGGTCAGGCAAAATATACTGGTCAGACATGCTAGTCAGGGTCAGGCAAAATATACTGATAAGACATGTTAGTCAGGGTCAGGCAAAATATACTGATCAGACATGTTAGTCAGGGTCACGCAAAATGTACTGATCAGACATGTTAGTCAGGGTTAGGCAAAATGTACTGATCAGACATGTTAGTCAGGGGAGGGTCAGGCAAAATATACTGGTCAGACATGTTAGTCAGGGTCAGGCAAAATATACTGATCACACATGTTAGTCAGGGTCAGGCAAAATGTACTGATCAGACATGTTAGTCAGGGTCAGGCAAAATATACTGATCAGACATGTTAGTCAGGGTCAGGCAAAATATACTGATCAGACATGTTAGTCAGGGTCGGGCAAAATATACTGATCAGACATTTTAGTCAGGGTCAGGCAAAATATACTGATCAGACATGTTAGTCAGGGTCAGGCAAAATATACTGATCAGACATGTTAGTCAGGGTCAGGCAAAATGTACTGATCAGACATATTAGTCAGGGTCAGGCAAAATATACTGATCAGACATGTTAGTCAGGGTCAGGCAAAATATACTGATCAGACATGTTAGTCAGGGTCAGGCAAAATATGCTGATCAGATATGTTAGTCAGGGTCAGGCAAAATATACTGATCAGACATGTTAGTCAGGGTCAGGCAAAATATACTGATCAGACATGTTAGTCAGGGTCAGGCAAAATATACTGATCAGACATGTTTGTCAGGGTCAGGCAAAATGTACTGATCAGACATGTTAGTCAGGGTCAGGCAAAATATGCTGATCAGACATGTTAGTCAGGGTCAGGCAAAATATACTGATCAGACATGTTAGTCAGGGTCAGGCAAAATATACTGATCAGACATGTTAGTCAGGGTCAGACAAAATGTACTGATCAGACATGTTAGTCAGGGTCAGGCAAAATATACTGATCAGACATGTTAGTCAGGGTCAGGCAAAATATACTAGTCAAGACCCCCACCTCGGCTTCCTCTCTGTTCTCCCTGGAAACGAATAATTTATCTTGACAGGTTGGATAGCAAGGAGGAGGGGAGGGGAGATTTGGCGTGATCCCCCTAGTAGTGAGCAACACGCAGATGAAGCCAAGCTTCTATGATATCCTCCTGGAGGACCCCGGTCCACCTTCATCAGCACGATCGGGATGTGAGGAAAGCTGCCGCAACCCGCCACTGCACGTCCTTTTCAGGTCGAGCGAAAGCGTAAACCTACTCATTGTGGGCATTCATAACAACAACAACAACAAAAGTGCAGATATTTCAAGCATACATAAATTTTAAAAATAGATTTACATGCCTAGTATCGCCCATCTGTTTCGTCTCACTTTCTTGAGTGACAGTATTCTAATAAGTTTTCTTGGCCCTACTCTGTGGCCGACAAGGAGCCAGATTTTTTTGGTTTCTGCACGGGATGAAATGGAAAGTCAGGGGCCCAACAGGTTTATTTGGTTTCTGCACGGGATGAAAAGGAAAGTCAGGGGTCTACCAGCTTTATTTGGTTTCTGCGCGGGATGAAAAGGAAAGTCAGGGGCCTACCAGCTTTATTAGCTAGAATCTCCAAGAGTTAAACGCTAAGGTTAATCGGTTGATTAGTACAAAGAAGTCGAAGACAGAATGTGAGAGAACAATATTTGAAAGATAGAAAAAGACCTAGGTAATACAGGTAAAGTTGGTGAGCAAGTCTAGGTAGCAGTGAAGAAGGTAAATGCAATGTTAGGTATGATGCAAAGAAATATTAAACATAGGAGAAAGGAAGTGATATTCATACTGTATAAAGCATTGGTTAGACCTAGATTGGAGTACTGTGTACAGGTGTGGAGTCCTTATCAGAGAGGGGATATACATATGCTGGAAAGGATACAAAGAAGAGCGACAAAGCCGATAGTGGGATTCCAGAATTATAGTTATGTGGAAAGACTCAGAAAAACCTGCCTACCGTGTCTAGAAAAGAGAAGAATTCGAAGTGACTTAATACAGGTTTATAAGATAATCAAATGAACTGATAAATTAAGACTTTAACAAATGGTTTTTTTTTAAAAATATAAATACAATCACCTACAAGAACAAGACGGCATAGTTAATTAATATTTAATAAAATAATTAATACTAATTAATTAAATAAAGGTCCAGATTCGAAACCAAGAAATATTGTTTTGGTCACATAGTGCTGAATGCTTGGAATGCATTGCCACAGGAAACAGTGGCGGCAGGGCCAATTAATGCATTCAAGAATAGATTGGATGCGCTGTTATTTTAAAATCAAATTGATGTAAAATACACTGGTTTGTTATACATACTCTGCAGTCTTCTAAAAAAGAAAAAAAAAACTAAGTAAATCAACTGTGAACAATTCATCAACAACGTGTATTCTAAAATCAGCTTCGCCTACAAACCTCGCTGCTGGTTAAGAGAGACGTCATATTAAAGTTGGACAACTATCATAGGTGAGACAACTCTGATAACTGATACGTTGTATGTGGACTGCAGACAATCAATGGCAGCAGCCTATAAACAAATGCATGCTGAAAGCGGACGCTTTGAGCCCTCAGGCATTGGACACGGTGCATTCAACACAACCAGCCTCATAAAAGCACACATAGAAATGTACTCCAGAGCCATTGATGTGGATTTCTGGCAGCGAACGAAAATGTTAATGGTGATGATAATGCAAGACATATTAAGGAAGAGCACGCACGATTCTGAGTACAGAACCTCTGGTATTAATTGAAACCTCTTCGTAAAGGCTCTTGTTTCATTTTTTTTATTTTTCTTTGAGGACATTTTCAATTAATTCTTGCAAGAAAATAAATTTGCCAATGTCACACGCCATTGTTAGAGAAATCTGGTAAATACATTCGGAAAGTTCATAGTTCGGTTTTTTCCTTGATCTATTCTTTAATTGATGGATCGGACAGGAAAGGGCGGCTGAACCTTTGACTAAAGTTGACACTATAATCAAAGATGGAAGAATATATCCTTACAGACCTTTAAATATCTGAGAGGAGGTCACTGGGTACACAGTTTTGAAGTTAAAAGTAATGACCTCAATCTTCTTTTTAAGTAAATCGAAGTTGCTCCAGTACTGAATATGAAAAGTCGATAACACCTTATGGCTCAGTTACCATACCAGTACGTGGTAACATGAGAATAACCTGGACATATGTACAAGGGGCTTGTGATAAGTCTTTACCCTGACTGTGAAGGAGTAGGAGGAAAAAGTTAAAATTTGGCACATATGTAGCTCATTCAATTGGTACTGGACTTGAGAAGTATGAATTTCCCTCCTCACCGGGTTTACCCGGTATGGTGCATGGCGCAACACACCTGATTGACCCGATCTGTACTCTAACGGTTTGTCAGAACAATGGAGAAATCAGAGGCCAGAATTGGAATAAAATTCTTGATGTTGCAGGGAAAAACACCTACAGAAATACACAGGGAAATAGAACCAGTGTTTGAGGAATTGAGGAAAGTGATGCTGACTGTTCATTGGGACGTCAAAGGTGTCATATTGAAAGATTACCTGCCTCATGGCAACACGGTTTATGGGCAATATTATGCAGATCTCCTTATCAAACTAAGAAAGACTGTGACCAGAAAACGAGGGATAGCGCGCACTCAAATTCTGCCTTTGCTTCAAGACAACGCGCCGTCTCATAAAGCAAGGCTTGTGCTGCAAACAGCCAAGGATTTGAATATTGAAATTCTTCCACACCCATCATATACTCCGGATTTTGCTCGATCAAACGTTTTTCTTTTCCCAAAACTTAAAAAACAGCTGAAAGGAAATCATTATGACAGTGACGAAGATGTCACACTGGCTTGTGATAACTAGTTTAATTCGAAAAATAGGTTATTTTATTCTGAAGGTTTTTTCAAGGTCACGCAGAGATGGCAGAAATGTATAAATTTAGGTGGTGGCTACATTGAGAAGGACTAACCACTGTGCCAACTCTAAACTTTCTCTTTCTACTCCTTCATGGTCCGGGTAAAGACTTATGACAGGCCCCTTGTATGTGGAATTAACTCCAACATCGAACGTGCAAGCTTAAAGAGAGAACGCTTTGCCGTGGAAAAACAAGAAATATACTTGAGAATGGACAGAACGGAAGAGAAAAGGACAATGATAGAATATTCGCACCAAAAAAGTATACAATTCGCACTATAAGCATAATATTAACACCAAAACATAAAACTCGCACCAAAAGCATAAAATGTGCACCAAAGCATAAAATTCGCACCAAAAGCATAAAATTTGCACCAAAAGCATAACATTCGAATCAAAAGCATAAAATTCGCACCAAAAGCATAACATTTGCACCAAAAGCATAAAGTTTGCACCAAAAGCACAAAATTCGCACCAAAAGCATACAATTCGAGTCAACAGCATAGAATAAAAAAACACGCGCTAGACACTATCGATAAACACCACAAGCCAGAGAATTGAAAGGTTGAGACAGTTATTTGCGTTGAACCACCTTGCTAGCATGCCACAGTAAGAACTCTACTCTCCGACCCCTCTGAAAACAGGAACACCCTTCCATCTTTGCTGAAGACTATCGCTTTGGAAACTATAGACTCATATCCACAAAACATCCAAGTATCCACAGATGGATCTGCCACCGGGGCTACCACCAACACTGGATATGGGTGCTGTAATTAAATACTATAACCTGCACCAAGAAGACCAGCCCTACATCTATGACCCTTGTGGAGAGACCTGTTCCATCTATGACCCTTGTGGAGAGACCTGTTCCATCTATGACCCTTGTGGAGAGACCTGTTCCACCTATGACCCTTGTGGAGAGACCTGTTCCATCTATGACCCTTGTGGAGAGACCTGTTCCACCAATGGCCCTTGGAGAGAGACCTATTCCACCAATGGCCCTTGGAGAGACCCCTGTTCTACCTATGGCCTTTATGGAAAGACCTGTTCCACCTATGGCCGTTGGAGAGAGACCTGTTCCAACTATGGCCCTTATGGAGAGACCTGTTCCACCAATGGCCCTTGGAGAGAGACCTGTTCCACCAATGGCCCTTGGAGAGAGACCTGGTCCATCAATGGCCCTTGGAGAGAGACCTGTTCCACCAATGGCCCTTGTGGAGAGGCCTGTTCCACCTATGACCCTTGTGGAGACCTCTTCCATCTATGGCCCTTGTGGAGAGACCTCTTCCATCTATGGCCCTTATGGAAAGACCTGTTCCACCTATGACCCTTGTGGAGAGACCTGTTCCATCTATGACCCTTGTGGAGAGACCTCTTCCATCTATGACCCTTGTGGAGAGACCTCTTCCATCTATGACCCTTGTGGAGACCTCTTCCATCTATGACCCTTGTGGAGAGACCTCTTCCATCTATGACCCTTGTGGAGACCTCTTCCATCTATGACCCTTGTGGAGACCTCTTCCATCTATGACCCTTGTGGAGAGATCTGTTCCAATTTCGAAGCAGAAATAATAGCAACAGAAAAAGGGTTGTGCCGAATAATCTCTTATTTTGAAAATGGCACTATACAGTCTGAGGAGATCGTTGTTGTTTTTTTTCTTCAGATTTGAAGTTTGCGCTCCAATATTTGGAGAATAGAATGTCTCCAGATGTTAATAACAACTACAGATTAATTGACCAATTGGCCACCTCTTATTTAGTGGAAGTGGTGCTGTAGTGGATACCTGACCATGTCGTGGTCTCAGGAAATAAGGCTGATGAGCTGGCCGGAAGCGGAGTTATGCTACCACATCCACTACCTAGTTTCACACTACAGACCTGTAAGCAGATCATCAGAAACAACTGTAGACAGGTGTGGCTAGATCTGTGGGCCACATCCCAGAGAGGAGTGGGTAGATCAGTGGGCCACATCCCAGAGAGGAGTGGGTAGATCAGTGGCCCACATCCCAGAGAGGAGTGGGTAGATCAGTGGGCCACATCCCAGAGAGGAGTGGGTAGATCAGTGGGCCACATCCCAGAGAGGAGTGGGTAGATCAGTGGGCCACATCCCAGAGAGGAGTGGGTAGATCAGTGGGCCACATCCCAGAGAGGAGTGGGTAGATCAGTGGGTCACATCCCAGACAGGAGTGGGTAGATCAGTGGGCCACATCCCAGACAGGAGTGGCTAGATCTGTGGTCCACATCCCAGACAGGAGTGGGTAGATCTGTGGGCCACATCCCAGACAGGAGTGCATAGATCAGTGGGCCACATCCCAGACAGACCCAATATATTTGAGACACTAAGCAAAACCAGATCCCCAGAACCCAGTCAAGAAACTGAAACAAAGAGACCAGAGATTGATCTTCAAGCTGAGAACAGGCCATACCCCTCTCAACAAACATCTGATAGATTAGATCCACTACACGGGACGGTGTGGCCTAGTGGTTAAGTGGCACGGCTCATATCCCGAAGGTGCTGGCTTCAATCCCCATCACAGCACCGGCCGTTACCCCGGGGAAGCAAACCCTTAAAAAATGCAGGAGGAAGCAGACCCTTACATAAAATGCATGCTGAAATCGGATTCACTGGGCCGACAGGTGCAAAATAAAAACCACAGTGCAACGCACACCGCATTGGGGAATATATAAATAAGGCGAACGCTAAAAAAAAAAAAAAGACCCACTACCTGAACCAAACTGCAGATTCTGCCATGACCACGAGGAGTCAGTCGAGCACCTCCTGACTTTGTGCCCAAGGCTGGCCGATCTGGGGAACCTGCTGCTACCACCACACCCCACCATACTCAACACGTTCTACACACCTCTACAACAATTGAGGAGGATGTGTGCTTTTGTTAGGGAGGCATTGGGCTGTCAAGAGCTGCCAGCTCACATCTAAAGGGATTATATCATCATCATCATCATCACCATCATCATCATCACCATCATCACCATCATTATCATCTCCATCATCATCGTACCGAGACAGGAACAGAACGAAACCGACGTTACGACCATACAACCATCGTCAGGGAGAAAGAACAAATAAAAACACATAAATTATCTTCTGTCAATTTCTCGCTCCATGTGAAGCATACACTCCCACTACAGCGTGCCCCCCTTACAAAATGCCTAGGTAGCAGTGAAAAAAGGCAAATACAACGTTTGGTATGATTTCAAAAGTAATGGTTTAGCATAATGAGGTTGCTAACCCTACGAACAATTATCCTCATTGACGACGAACAAGATACAGACCAACGGTCATTGCACATCTGCCCTTTGTGATGGGAAATGCCAGGGATACTGTCGCTGTGGAAGGACTAACAAATCCAACTAGGGGATGACGATATTGCCGACTCAGATATGCGAGCTGCGTCCCTTCCAGGACGTGACGAACCTGAGACGACACACGACTGTCTCCCGCCGGCGATACTCAAAAGGTGTGACCATACTTTCACTTCAAAATCATGATGCCTCAAGGACAACCGATATGTATATATATTACGCTTCCTCCATCTTACAACTGCAGAAGACGCGTGCTTTGTTTGGTTGTCATTCGGCCTGTCAGGAGCTACAAGCTGACAGCTAACGTAATTATATCGACATCTTTGTTCACAGATTCGGCGCACAGACGCCCCATCCACGGAGATATCAAGAAGCAAAGACACTCATCAAACGATCCATGAGAACGGAATGGAGAGACCAGCACAAAGAATGCACGCCAGAAAATGGCAGCATAGACAAACTTGGCAGAGATGGGCAAAGAAAGATCTTCAGACTCGGGCCGGGACATTGCAGACTCAAGGCCTACCTTCACAGAATTGATCTTCGAAACACCGCCAAATACGACTGCAAAGCACCCAAGTAAACAGCAGAACATACCCTGCACGACTACCTCAGTTATGCAGACCAAAGAGAAATCGGAAAACGCCAGAGATCTTCAACAATAGAGCTCCCTCCATTGCAGAATCACAAGACACGAGAGAGCTGACACTCTAGCAAAAGATGGCAGTTAAAATGTTACAATTTAATCATCGAGTACCCTACAGAGAGATCAAGAACATCATCAGAAATCAGTATATTCACCAATGGAGAGAAGACAGAAACATAAGCAGTAGACCAGATCCAATTCACCAACTCAAAAACAAAATCAACAAACTAACTTATTTCCTCTGAGAACTGCACACTGCAGACTACTAGAACATCTAAGCCGACTAAAGATCTCACACCGATGAGTGCCCATGTCGAAGAAAGGGGCCAGAATCCTGAAGAAATTCTACAGAATGCCCAATCTATAGGGAAATGAGATGCCAGACCTGGCCAGAGGGTGCGGATCTGAGACAAAAGCTGTGGCGGGGCAGCCGCTCTGGCCATCGTGAGAACCACAGACTTCATCATGGCAACTGGCTTGCAGATATAGCACGACCAAAGATCCGGAACCTAAAGGAGAACATTAAATAGATCAGTCCAAAGAGTGGCAGTCGGACCTGGAGAAGCAACCATGCTCGAAAAGCTGTGGGAAACCGGTGAAGACATGAAACTAGTCTCCTTCAGAAACCTCACTGGGCTCGAACCATAGCATCAGTTGATCGAAGTAGAAGAAGAAGAAGAAGAAGAAGAAGAAGAAGAAGACGACGAAGAAGAAGAAGAAGAAGAGAAGAAGAAGAAGATAATGGATTCAACAAAAAAGACAACAAAAAAACAACAGCCATAAAAGTACAAAAGAACAATTGCTAAAAAAGAAGGTATAAAAACAAATTGGTAAAAAAAAAGCACATTGTATAGATCTGTAAACAATGTAATCGTTCGATGAAGACAAATCAATTTACATGAGCCAGATTGAAATATCACTAGGGTAATTGCATGTAAGCTGCATGCTCAAACACAATGCGATAGAGCGACAATAACGGAACAATAGGTGTGGGGAAAGTCATATAAACGTATACTACGCTTCGATGTGGACACAATTAAAACAATTTGCACTCTAACATCATCTAGTGGCATGTTGATTGAAGATTGTAATGTTGTTGTTAGGGAGGCTGATCGTACTCAGTTGCCCGCTCTTGGCGATGTAGCAGGCAGTGGCGTGCCGTCAATGGATTTATTAGGACTAGACTAGTCCCCATACATTTAGGCTAAGCTATTTTGAGTTGAATTTCTACAGGACATAAAAGCATTAAACAAAAACTAGGAACACGCAGTATTATAGTGCGTTTCACAATGTTTGCGGCGTTTTAAAATTGAATATCTCAGCTTCCATTTTAACAAAATATTTCAAATTCTGCGTATAACCTGCAGATCACCATGTACCAATGGCGAATATTTTTTTCTTGCCACAAACATATGCTATACAATTTTCTTTATTTATGGTATGCTAAACCAGTCTTTTGAAATGATTACCCCTTCATAACAGTAAGTATATTTGAAAATAACACTCTCTACGTGTTTCACGAAATCGTTCCAACTTGAACCCAAACAGCACTCACAGCCAACTGAAGTAGACCATGGATTACTGGTTTTTAACAAGTTAACCACGTCGTAAAAGAGGTAGAAGGCTTTTGGAAAAATGATGCACTGTCGTTCGTTCAGCCGAGAGCAGACATCATTTTGTTGGAATCAAATGATTCTTATTAAGTGAAAAATTAACTTCCATGTTTGTTTTCCCGAGAAATAGAAGTTTCCATCACCTTAACAAAACATTTTTTTTCATGGCCAGATCAATCAGATAGAAGATGGATCTCAGAACTGAAGTTACGCCATTCATTGGTTAGCTACAGCATCTATTTATAAAACTGAACCAATCCATCTGAAGTATTTACTTTCTATCTTTTATGTATTATGTATTTGTACATCTTCACACATTCTTTCTACGAAATGCGCTGGTACTTCTTACGGTACCTACAAGACGTGAACTACAGTAAAAAAAGGACATTATGTGGTACCTAATGTAGAATATCGCATTCGAATGGCACAGATGTCTATGCCTAAAGGCAGATAATTTTTAATTTACTGTAAATATTTTCTGCTTGCGGAAGTCGGATAAGTTGGACCAGTTTTCGAGTATGGCATTGCGGCATGGACAATAGCAGTAAAGGCGAACTTTGATAAAATTAGCAAACTTCAAAACCAAGCCATGAGAGTTATAACAGGAGGCATGAAGTCAACGCCAATTGTAGAACTTGAAAAGATTACAAATCTGCAATCCATGACCGACAGAAGAGACTGCAGAGCCCAGCAGCAAGCAGAGAAACTCAGAAGACTGACAGACCATCCAATGCATCAAAAACTAAATAGATTTGGAAATGGGAAACTAAAGCGGAGAAACTTTGCAGAAATAGCAAAAGCAAAGATGAGCGAAGACCCTATAAACACCGTAACAATACCAAAGCCCATCCCTACTGTACGCAAATCTACCTGGAAGCACCATATCATTCCGGAGGTGGTAGAAAATATACCAGGTATTGGAAACAAGAACATCCAGACTGAAAAAGAAAGAAGACACATAATTCTGAGGTACATAACGGAAAACTACCCAAGCATGGACTGGGCCCATGTTTATACCGACGGTACTGTAACAAACACAACACAGAACGGAGGGGCAGGGATATTCCTGAGCCTACCAAATGGTAGAAAAATAACACTGTCAGTGGCAACTGGAAAATTTTCAAGCAATTTCAGAGCGGAGGCAGAGGCACTGAGGGCTGCGGTAGAAGCAATGCTGACAGGCGAAAGCAATGAAAGCCATATAGTCCTGTTTACAGATACCCTGGCCGTAGTCACAGCACTAAAAAGCCAGAAAAATACTGAACTTTATGATTTAAGAGCAATACTCTGTCAACTATGCCAGCAGTCCGCACCAAAAAGAGTAGTGGTACAATGGGTTCCATCCCACTGTAATATCTAAGGCGACGAGGAGGCTACAGACTGGCAAAAGAAGGTGCAAGACTACCACAACCAGATTCTAGTGTGACCTACGAAGAGTCCAAAAGGCTTATTAGGGCCAGATACATGGCCAAATGGGAAACAGAACATACTGGATACACAAAAAACGATGCCTATTACCAGTTGAACAGAAGAGAGCAGGTCGTAGTCTTCAGACTCCGCACAGGCCACAACAGACTGAGGTACCACCTATTCAATAAACTGAAGATAGGTGGCACTGACGAATGTACTTGTGGTACCGGGAAAATGACCGCTGAACATCTGCTGCAAAACTGCCCGATATACGAGAACCAGAGAAAGCACATGTGGCCATCACCAGTGGCAACACTAGACAAGCTCTATGGCAGTGTCTACAGCCTCAGGATGACCGCTGCTTTCTTCGAAAAAATACAAGTTGACGTTTAACAGCGTACGAAGAAGAAGAAGAAGAAGAAGAAAAAGAAGAAGAAGAAGAAGGATGTGTTGGATCGAAAGGTGCAAATATCGCAGTCAAGCTGTAAACTATGACACAACGCATTCCACTCTCTGGACTACATTCTGCTACTTAAGCCCCTTCAGTGTTTGGTAGTGGGAGATTGAGAACAAACGAAGCCAAGACTAGCCAATTTACGATAAATATTTTCTTCAGGGAAAAATAAATGCTTTGCTAACAAAGATCAAAGGAATTAGTCGCTTTAATAAAACGGTACTACCTGACAAAATGTAAATTATAAAGCCTTTAGAAATATAAGACCATGTGCAAAAAATGTACGTTTATCGGTGCAAGGGTTATAGATATAGTAGACGCAATTGACGGAGTATAGTATTTCTCTGCCTCAATTTGCGTCACAATACTCAATGATATTCCCACTATTCAAGTCCCATTATGGTTGACATTGGGAGCGCTCGAGTCTTATCGGTTCTCTCTTCGAGACCAGACAAATTGGACACTTTGCGCGGAATTAAACAAAAGCTTATAAACACTTGCAGATACCACTATTTGGTATTGGATCAAAGGGTCGCAAGCATGGACTGGACCCATTCATACACCGACGGTTCTGTAACAAACACTACACAGAACGGAGGGGCAGGAGCATTCCTGAACCTACCAAATGGCAGACAAATAACACTATCATTCGCTACTGGTAAGTACACACGCAATTTCAGAGCGGAGGCAGAGGAACTGAGGGCGGCAGTAAAAGAAATTGTGACACATAAAGAAAATGAAAGCCATACAGTCCTGTTTACATATGCTCTGGCCGTAGTCACAGCGCTAAAAAGGAAGAAAAACACTGAGCTTAATGACTTAAGAGCAGTACTCTGTCAACTATGCCAGCAGTCCGCACCAAAAAGGGAAGTGGTACAGTGGGTCCCATCACACTGCATCATACAAGACAACGAGGAGGCAGACAGACTGGCAAAAGAAGGTGCAAGACTACCACAACCAGATACTAGTATGACATACGAAGAGTCAAAACGGCTTATTAAAGCCAGATACATGACCAAATGGGAAACTGAACATACCGGCTACACCAAAAATGATGCCTATTACCAGTTGAACAGAAGAGAGCAGGTCGTTGTCTTTAGACTTCGCACTGGCCACAATAGACTGTGAGGTACCACCTATTCAACAAATTGAAGATAGGTGGTACCGACGAATGCCCGTGTGGTACCGGGAAAATGACCACTGAGCATCTGCTGCAGAACTGCCCGACATACGAGGATCAGAGAGAGCAGATGTGGCCATCACCAGTGGAACCACAAGACAAACTCTATGGCAGTGTCGACAGCCTCAGGATGACCGCCGCTTTTTTCAAAAAAATAATGGTTACTGTCTGACTGCGTACGATGAAGAAGAAGAAGAAGGATCAAAGGATCGGAGCCGATATGACGCTGGATCAATAACCAACCAACTATCGGTTATCTCCTGGTAGAGGAACAGGGGAGGCCAAACCAGTACCTCTGTACTAGAATGGGCGGAGAAAAAGACAAATATAGACATTCGGCAAGACTTGAAAATAGAAGAGAACTGGTTAATCAATTTCATTTTGGCCAGACAATACTTTGGTCAAGTCAAGAGGCACAACGGTCTTGAGAGAATAGTGATGGAAGGTATGGTGCCAGGCAAAAGAGAAAGGGGTAGACCAAGAAGACGAGGGCACCAAGATATCCAGGAATGCCTTGGTATGACTGTGGAGGAGGCTGGTGTTTTGACAAGGGAACGAGTTTCTTTCAGACAGACTGTGATGGGAGCGACGTTCTATAAAGAGCATGCTACGCGATTACGATGAGAGGACTAATGTAAACCTTACTAGTCAATATACGCAATAAGATAAATACTAACGCTTGGCGTTCTGTCATAAGTAAATATAATGTTCCTTTGCTTCTTATGAATGATACTGCTGTGGTTATTATACGTATGTAATTGTTCCCGATAATGAAAGAGATCTTGTAAAATGTTAAGTGTTAGATTCTCAATATACGAGTAGTTTGACAGTGTTTTAAAGATTAACATTTGGAAAGAGACTCGTATTTGAAAACTGTTCCATCACAAGAAAGCTTGCCAGAGACTTCTTCTTCGTACGCAGTCAGACATCAACCTGTATTTTTTCCAAAAAAAAGCAGCGGTCATCTTGAGGCTGTCGACACTGCCCTTGTCAGAGACAAATTAGTACAAGTAGGTCATCGCGAGGTAACACATCATGTGGCGCATTACTGTGTTCTAGATTCACAATTTCGCATGGAGCTCTCAGGTTTGAAGAAAAACAGCAAGTAATAACGAAAGATATGCCAACTCAAGACATTTCTGTTAAAAGGAAAATGAAGACTTTACTCAAAACAAAGTATTATACTTCTTCGAAATGGTTAGCTGCTTACAAATCAAGAAACAATATATTGTTGGCCGTGTGTGAGGTTCGAAACAGACCATGGAGTGTGGAAAAATAATGGCATTTCTGATATCAGTCATTTCCACCAAGTCAAGATGCACTACAAAAGTCACACTCACACGAATAACTTCATTAAAAACTTCCTGGGAAACCAGAATAGATTTTTAAAAATTTGATATAGAATATATATGAAGTAGATAGACTGGATAGGCGGTATTATAGTTTTTGGTGCAACGACACCGCTCACAACGACCGACGCAACGCACTAGAAGCAGTACAGACGAGTAAAACTCACAACAGTACTCAGTGGCATAAGTGCAAAGAAAACTTACTATCAGTAATACATAATTCAGAACAAGGCATTTGATCCCCGCTGGTATCTGGATAATGCCACCTCTGCTTTGTTAAGTACTGTCATCGATTTAACAAGCGTTGGTACACACTTAGTTGCTCGCATGAATACATTTGCTGAACTTTGCAAAAACTGGGTGTATGCGTTCAACTGGAAATGTAGATTGTTTTTTGCGTTCCATTCACAGACTTTCTTCTACAAGAGAGCTCAGAGTGGTCTCCGCTGGAGTTGTCTTTCCGGTTAAAGGTTTCATTGATGTCTCTGTGTGACATTGAACCTTTGATCCAGGTTATGGCGTATCGCTGGGATTTAGAGTCATGGATAAGCCATTAATGATTCGTCCATTGACATTCAGATGGGAATGAAGCAGGTGTCATCTGGTGAAGTGACACTGTTCGACCTGAAACACGTCACTGCGTCTCGTCTGACTTGTTTGTCCAGTAGCCCAGGTGGTCCTAGTGGCACGACATTTCAGTTAATCATGAACTGTCAATCGACTTTGTACTCTATCCATTGTAAGCGCTGTTGCTTCAATTATTAGTTTATTGTTTTTGGGCATTAGTTGCACATCGCAAGCGATGATCGCGACATTAACAGACGGTTTGGTCTTGATGATCTAGCTTGCGCTGGATTTGGATTATAGTGAGAAAGAAACTGCGATGGTCATTGACCTTACTCTCTTATCCCGAGCTACATTGGACTAGTGGCAAGATATAAGTCAAGATGACTGGAGGTAAATTAGGGTGCAGGCACTCTGGCCCTACCTCCGACGAGACCAGGGGTCACTAAAACTTGTGGTATTCGATAGTCCACCGATTCTGTTCATCGGTTTGGAGACGAGTGCCTGATCTCTCGACCACAGCAACTCACAGAAGACTCTGCAGTCTGTAGACAACCAGTATTACATTACCGTCTTAGGGGACGGCGTCGGCTAGTGGATAAGTGACACGGCTCACAACCAGAAGGTGCTGGGTTCGATCCCCATCACAGTACCGGCTGTTACCCCGGGGAAGCAAACCCTTAGAAAATGTAGGAGGAAGCAGATCCTTACATAAAGTGGATGCTGAAGTCGGATGCACTGAGCCGACAGGCGTAAAATAAAAACCACAGTGCAACACACACCGCCTTGGGGAATAGAGAAATAAGGCGAATGCAACAACTGTAATGTTGTTTCGTCACAACGTTACCAGCGGATGATCGGGAAGTTGATGTCCGGCGAAGTCACACCCCCGCAGTCATGCAAACGCTCTATGGGTCTGTGCTGATGGATCTGGGCCTGTCATTCGCCAGCGCTTTCCTTATCAGAGGGCCGGTACTAATCAGGGACGATGGTTTCACTAGTTCCGCCCGACTGCACACGACTCCGTCTGCCTCCACTCTGTGTTGTTTATTTGGAGATTCGTTGCCCCTTGAGATGTGGATTAATAAGGATGGTGGATAATTTTCATAGATTTCATGGATTTCCCTCATGATATCTGCATGAGAACGGGTTGTGCATAGAACATGCTTGTATAATAATGGCGAAAAGACGATAGCTGACTAGGTCTCAGCGGTCTACAGTAGTCAATGACGTAGAAAACAAAAAACCGGCTTGAATGGATGACGTAGAACGTTGGGCGGGAAGAGAAGTAAAGTACGAAATAAATAAATATCACACTGAATAATGAACATAATAATACGGTTTTAATTAATATCATATCAGCCCACTTCGTGATGTGATCTAAATACTCCTGACTCTTCTTCGTGTTGTTGCTGTTGTTGTTGATGTTGTTGTTGTTATTGTTCTTCTTATTCTTCTTTTTCTTCTTCTACTTCATACGCTGTCAGATGTCGACTTGAAATTGATCAAAGAAAGCAGCTGTCATCCTGAGGCTGTCGACACTGCCATAGAGCTTGTCTAGTGTTGCCACTGGTGATGGCCACGTGTGCCTTCTCTTGTCCTCGTTTGCCGGCCAATTTTGCAGCAGATGTTCAGGGGTCATTTAACCAGTACTACAGGTGCATTCGTCAGTGCCACCTATCTTCAGTTTATTAAATAAATGGTACCTTAGTCTGTTGTGGCCTGTGCGGAGTCTGAAGACCACGACCTGCTCTCTTCAGTTCAACAGGTAATAGGCATCATTTTTGTTTAGCCAATATGCTCTGTTTCCCATTTGTCCATGTATCTCGCCCTAATAAACCTTTTGGACTCTTCGTAGGTCACACTAGAATCTGGTTGTGGTAACCTTGGTAGGTCACAGGTCACACTAGAATCTGGTTGTGGTAACCTTGGTAGGTCACAGGTCACACTAGAATCTGGTTGTGGTAACCTTGGTAGGTCACAGGTCACACTAGAATCTGGTTGTGGTAACCTTGGTAGGTCACAGGTCACACTAGAATCTGGTTGTGGTAACCTTGGTAGGTCACAGGTCACACTAGAATCTGGTTGTGGTAACCTTGGTAGGTCACAGGTCACACTAGAATCTGGTTGTGGTAACCTTGATAGGTCACAGGTCACACTAGAATCTGGTTGTGGTAACCTTCCACCTTCTTACGCCAGTCTGTCTGTCTTCTCATTGCTATGAATGTTACTGTGGGATGGAACCCACTTTACTACGACTCTTCTGGGTTTGGACTGCTAAAATAGTTCGTTCACAATCTTCCGCTACGAAACCCTGAAAAGGGCTTAAGTAGCAGAACGTAGTCAAGTGAAAGGTATGCGTTGTGTCGTAGATTACAGCTTTACTGCGATATTTGCACCTTTCGTTTCAACACATCCGACTTCAGCAGGCATTTTTTAAGAACCGGGTTAGCCTTCCCTCTTCGATCCCTTCTCCTTAGCCAATCTGCTCTGTTGCAGCCTGTTATCCAGGATCACTGCGTGGAGGTGTAGAAGGGTCTTGGGAGCTCTGGTTCGCTGGCCCTGGCGCTAGCAGCTATGGGTCGCTGGTCCTGACGCTAGCAGTCAGTTATGGGTCGCTGACCGCTGCAGCTCATGCGCTACTCAGCGTCTTGATCCCGCTGGCATAGTTGACAGAGTACTGATCTTTGGTCATTTAGGTCTATATTTTTCTGTGATCTCGATACTCTCTCTCTTTTACTTGCGTTCGCCTTATTTCTCTTATCCCCAAGGCGGTGTGCCTTGCATTGTGGTTTTTATTTTGCGCCTGTCGGCGAAGTACATCCGACTTCAGCATGCATTTTTATGTAAAGGTCTGCTTCCTCCTGCATTTTCTAATGGTTTGCTTCCCCGGGGTAACGGTCGGTGCTGTGATTGAGATCGAACCCAGCACCTTCTGGTTGTGAGCCATGCCACTTAACCACTAGGCCACGCCGTCCCCTTGATCTCGATACGATATTCAAACCATCTTTCAATTTCTCGGCATTGCCAAGAGCCTGGCCTGTTACTGTAAAATATATGTGAAACAAATTTAAGAAAACTAACACATAGACCCGTGTAGAGTAGGCAGGCAGTCAACAGGTCAACTTCTGCTAATGTGTTGGTTGAGCTAGAACATGGCGTGCTAGTCCCCCCCCCCCTCTCCCCTATCAATACAAGGATAATCTGAATGACAATGAGAGACAATGAGAGGCAATGAGAGGCGAAGAGAGACAATGAGAGACAATGAGAGACAATGACAGGCAAGGCGAGACAATGAGAGGCAATGAGAGGCAATGAGAGTCAATGAGACATCTCGAGTTAACTTTATGATGAAATAAATGTCACTATTTCAAGGCCAAACTATATCACGACGCAGGAAAGACCTAAAAAGATGGGATCACATGGATGATGAAAGATGCGAATGTGGAGCGGGGAGCAACACAAGACCAAGACCACCTGATGATCTACCCAAACCTGCAGAAGACTTGAAGAATGCTGAGAGACAACGACAGGGCAACCCATAGAGCTGAATACCGGAAGTATGATGTGTGACGTTGTCCCTGGGACAGGGGAAGTAAGTAAGTAAGCGAAGCAGAAGACATGAAGCATTCCCGCCGATTTGTATCTATAAAAATGACCACTTGCTTTTCTGTCTGCTCCTTATGGTCTGTAAGGGTTTCAGCAGCTTGTCTCAAAGCACTGGCTTCGGCACTAAAGTTGCTGCAGCGTCTCCCGGTGGCACATGCTGCCGAGTATACTTTGTATTTTCGGTTTTATAGTGATGCCTCCTCCCCCCGTTTCCAATGCCATCTTTGGCTGAGCCATCCGTATAGGCGTGTGTCCAGGTTGTTGATGTAAATTTTTGGTTGATGTAATTTGTAACTGCGTTTTTTTCTGTTCATCTGTTTGTGAATTTTTGTCTTTTGATGTTGGGAATATTGCATATACAAATAGGAAAGAGTCTTCCTTTCCAGAGGCAGCGGATGGAGCATGCTGGTATTGTTTTAATTTCTTCATTTAGAAGTGCAGCGTTGTTTTTAAAGTTTTCTTTTGTCTGGACTGTACAACGGGATGTGAGGAAAGCTGCTGTAACCCACCACATAACACCTTTTTCAGGTTGCACAAAAGAATAATACTTTTTCATCATGGGCATTCAATAACAGCAACAGCAAAAACAATAACAGCAACAGCAAAAACAATAACAACAACATATTCAATCAGGCGCGTGTTTTCTGCTAGGTAGCCAAATGTTGGGTAAACTAATTTTGCTCTTTTCCGTTGGTGTACCATGTTCGTGTCATCTCTCCACCTCAACCAAGGGCGTCTAACGTTGTAGGGTCACCATGACGTAACTGTACGCGTTCATCTAGTGTCCGTCATGCGCACCACATATGTATTTTGTAAACAACCCGACATTGATGATGTTTTCACAAGTGTGTATAATCGACCATGGTTCCAGTTACACTAATTAAACCCAATAACAACGTATCACATGACATCCGCAGAAATAGGCATCCCACGTGACTTCAGAAGAACGTGACATTGATTGGCTCTTTCCGGTCTATATTTTCATTTTCTGCTAATAAGAAAGAGCAAGGACTATTTATAACTTCTTGACTTTCAGCTTAATCATAATTACAAATTACCAAATATCGACCACAATGCATATCATCGAAGGCAACTAAAGAGAGTTGTGAGCAGGGCTAGTAACCTCGTTGTGTTTTGTTTCCTTTCTATTTCGAAGAATCGACTTTACTGCACTCCTGACTACCTGGACAATTATATACACACATTAGGTGCTACTGATGTGGACATCGAACTCAAGACAAGCAAGCGTTTATTGGATCACCATTTTGTAGCACGCCCTTTGTAGAACATCGCTCTCGCAACAACCGATCTGTAAAACTCTGTGTCTCTAGCCAAAACTCTCGTCTCTGTCATCTTCAGGTGAGCATAAGAAATGATAGATCAGAGTCGATAAAGGTGTTCTTTAAAGGTCTCTATGCTGATTTTGCCTCTTCTGTAGCTTGCGATGGACCGATCAGCATGCACTCTGAAATCACACAAGGTGCTCGCTTGACTGAGCAGAAAATTTCCGTTGCAGCGAAGAAAGAGTGAGCCCACAGAATCGTCGCCACACATGACGCTCTAGCTACTAACGTCTTCCACGTGTGTCCTTCCTGTGGTAGGTTGTGCATGTACACGATATGACTTCACTACCACGTGTATATACCCGGCTCGACCATATTTAATAATAATAACAAGTTCGCTTAAACTTATTAGGTCCGTTGCGCCGATCGGCCATATCTGTGACCCACTGCTGGGGCACGGCTCCAGGCCTCTTCCAGGGCGGAAGGGGAGGCTGCTATATGTTGGAGACATACTGTGCGGGGACGGTCGCTGCGCCTCCAGCCGGCCAGGGGAAGGCGTTTGGAGCCGAAAAACGACTTTTGTAGTATCTTGTGGGCTAGAGTTTCCTGGTCCAACTTTTGCGACATGACCGAAAAAAGAAACTCGGCGGCGGTCAAGTGTTTTTGAAATTGAAAGGAGGCTTCTCTTAGCAGAGACCTTCACGTTGCGGATGTAGTCGTGCCATCGGATGCCCAGGATACGTCTCTGGTTGCGCATGTGAACGGCCTCCAGTCTCGACATGTCACGTCTGAGTAATGTCCAGATTTCGGAGCCGTAGGACAGGACTGGGACCACGCAGGACTGGTATATGCGGATTGTTTGTTTTAATGGAGATATTGTAGTGGCAGTATGGTTTCGAGGCCTGCCTGCCGACAAGGAGGGCAGCGGTTTGAATCCCAGGTATGGCATATGTTGTTTTTCTGTTGGGGGTGAAATAAACAATCACAGCCAGCACACGACGTGGTGACAGTAGTGGCCTGTAGTCCTCAGCCTTCAAAACCCCTCGACGTCAGAGGTCGTGCATAGCAGATGCATCTAGTTCGATCCGCTTTGACATATCGGGACACGTGTCCCCCATCTGATGAAATCATGCTGCCGATATAGATGAATTATCCAGTGCCCTTCGCCGTGTGACATTGAGTTTTAATTCCTTCTGCTACTGTGTCTGACACGAGGTTCTAAACGTTGGCTTTGACCCAGGATATAGACAATCCTAGGAAGGACGTTTCGCTGTCTAGGATTTCAAGATTCGCAGAGCTGTCTGTGCTGAACAGGACAATGTCGCCCACGTACGCGAGATCACTGAAGATTGATTGGTCCATAGCGGTACCATCTTGGTGCGCGCTAGTAGCCAAAGAACCAATCGACAGCCAGGAAGAATAGGTCAGGGTCAAGAGCACAACCCTGTCTGACACCCGAAATGTGTTGCTGTCGCCATCTTTGTTACGCATTGACAACTACTACTTTCACATTACAAAATATTTGATATAACAAAGTGAGACATGATCAGAAACGACGATATCGGGAGACTATTGGGAACAACACCATTATTAGACTACATTGAAAGACAAGAAACTAAAATGGTTTGGTCACGTAACAAGACTACCACCACACATCACTACACAACAAGCAATGATATTTAGATACAGCGGATTCAAGGCTAATGCCGATCATGAAAAAGATGACTTACGGACATATCTGAGACGTTGAATGCCACTGTGCATGAGGCACACAGACTGGTCCGTTCTATAGATTTATTCATGAGCTGCTGCTGAAAGACAAAACGGGGTAAACGAAAAAAAAAAAGAAGTATACATAAGATATGGGCTGGGATCAAGATGCTGAGCAGTGCATGAGCTGCAGTGGTCAGCGATCCATAGCTGACTGCCAGAGCTGCCAAGGCCCTTCTACACCTCCACGCGGTGATCCTGGATAACAGGCTGCAACAGAGAAGACTGGCTAAGGAGAATGGATCGAAGAGGGAATGCTAACCCGGTACTCAAAAAATGCTTACTGGGTTTGGTAGCGGGAGATTGAGAACGAACGAAGCGAAGATATGGGCTGCTTGGATGGAGACTTAACGAGATTAAATTGATATTTGTTGTATTCAGACTCTAATGAGTCTTCTCAGCCAGTATAAAAACGTTAAGTTAAGTTTAAGTTAAAAGTCCCCAAGGACATTACAAATCTTCAACTCTAACGTAAAATCCTTCCCCGTGTTTGGCTCTGTAACGTAGGCTTCTGCGATTAAGTTCAAGCTTCTATGGACGTTGAACGATGTTTATAAAACACTTCTTCCCTCGAGGCCAGATAAATTTAACACTTTATATGGCACTAAACTACAACTACCAAACACGTGCATATACTATTATATGGCACTGGGCGGAAGGGGAAGATCCCAGATGCTGTTTCAGCTGTAACACCATCATGGTAAAGCCACTGATGTGAAACCCATGACTGAGAACCAAATGTACTCTAGCTACGATTTGTGTGACAATAAGACCCTGGCGACGTTGGATTGGGCACACGTTACGGAAACCCGCTAATAGTATTACTAGACAGCTTTTGTTCTGGCATCCACAAGGCAGAAGACATATAAACAGACTTAAACACACATGTAGAAGGGAGCTATAGCGGACTTGAAAGAAAAGCTGGCAAATGCAGAATTTGAACTATTGGCACAATATAGGCAGACTGGGGCAGAATTTGTTGAAGACGTATTTTTCATCGATTGATTTATAGATTCTATTTTTATAAGTTTGTTATTTTGTATTTTATTTGTAAAAAAATAGAATTAGAGAACCGTTACTCGCTTTTGTTAATGAGTGTAATGGGCTTTAAAAATTGTAATTACGTCATTACATCTAGATGCAATTTCTGATCGGGGTCACTGTTGTGTGAGATGAAGAGAAGGCAGTGCTAATGTACAGACAAATCGATAAGACGTTGTTGAATATATTAGTAATTCTAAAGTAGGCTTGTGAATTTGTTCAGATTATACGGTGAATAGGTTTGTTTTGCGTCCGATTTGATGGCTATTCTAACTGGGGTGTTTATGGTATAAGGGCCGGGAGTACAATGAAAAGGACGAATATCTGTTCTTCTTTCTTCTCCAGCTTTCGTGATAGTTCTTCTTCTTCTTCTTCTTCTTCTTCTTCTTCCTTCTTCTTCCTTCTTCTTCTTCTTCTTCTTCTTCTTCTTCTTCCTTCTTCTTCTTCTTCTTCTTCTTCTTCTTCTTCTTCTTCTTCTTCCTTCTTCTTCTTCCTTCTTCTTCTTCTTCTTCTTCTTCCTTCTTCTTCTTCTTCTTCTTCTTCTTCCTTCTTCTTCTTCTTCTTCTTCTTCTTCTTTTCATCCACCTGAAATCAAATTGATGAACCAATTGGGAACTGAGACACAAGACTAGTCAGGCCCAACTTACTGACCAGGACGACGCTGAGGGTAGGGACTATACACTGACCAACACCACCATCTTTCTTATATGCAGCGTTCCATGAAAACAGACTGTTTTCGAGGCAGTCTGGCTGGCGAGATGTAGATTGAAGGGATAAATACTGTAGTAGGCGTCACGCAGATGTAACCAAGCAACGCCCAACCACCTGGGGCACCAGGGTCGACCTTTATCAGTACGCTCGAGATGTGAGGAAAGCTACAACAACCCACCATGTAACGTTCTTTTGATGGTGCGTAATAGAGTAAACGTATTCATTGCGGACATTAAACAGCAACAAACAGCGAACCAATGAGAGCTCAGTATATCGTCAGGGTCAAGGTCAAGGGTACTGATTAAGACCATAAATCCAGGTCCGTCTGTTCCTAAAAATAGGCTGTTACACCAGTCTGCCAAACAAAGGGGGGATCTACAGTGTGCTTCCTAAATTGATGAGTCTAATGATACTGTTCGCATTACACTACATCCAGGAGGATATAAGACTGCCTTCTTTAGTACGTCTCCGAATGTAGGAAGAGTCACTGTAACATCAGATCTTGTAAACAATGATGAAATCAGCAACAGTACGTTTGAACATCAACAACAACATCCCCAACAACATTAACAACAGCAACATCAGCTAGAATAATAACAGCAACAACACTAATAGTAATAATAACAACATCATCAACAACAACAGCAACACTAACAATAACAACATCAACAACAACAGTAACAACAACAACAACACTTACAACAACGACAGCAATATCAACAACAGCAACAACAAAAACAACACTAACAAAACAACATCAACAAATACATCAACATCAATAATATTAACAGCAACAACATCCACAAGAACAACAACTATAGCGTCAACAACGACCGGAATATCAACAACAGCAACAACAATGACAACAGCAACATAAAAAAATATCAACAACAACATGAAAAAAATCACATTAGCAACAATATAACACCAACAACAAAACCAACAACAACAACAATAACAACATCAACAACAATAACAACAACAACATAATTGACCCAGCGTCGCGTAGGAACAATCCCGATGCCCTAAAGGCATTAAGATGGCAGCAGCTTCTTCATCTGAAGGTCTCAGCTTATGACTGATCAAACCAAGTGTCTTCGGGTTAACATGGCAATGTATCCTTGCAGTGTAGGTCAGGGTTAGATATTAGGAAATATTTGTTTAGTCAGAGAGTGGTATCTGCTTGGAATGCATTGCCTGGGGAGGTAGTGGAGGCAGGGACAGTTAATGCATTTAAGAATAAACTGGATGCGCATAGCTTTTAGAGCAAGGTGATGTAAATGTAACTGGTTGTATACAGACTCTGCAGGGTCTTCTAAACCAGTATAAAAACGTTAAGTTAAGTTAAGTATCCACCTTGCTCAGGCTAGAGCCATCTTTGTATAAAATCCCATTGCTGGCTTACGATTTGGTTTGGTGTAGTTGCATGCGTCCCAGCCTTGGTTTACATGGTTTGAAGGCTTGAGTCACGTCTCTGGTTTACACGGTCTGGTTGCTTGTGTCACGTCTCTGGTTGACACGGTATGGTTGCTTGTGTCACGTCTATGGTTGACACGGTCTGGCTGCTTGTGTCACATCTCTGGTTGACACGGTCTGGTTGCCTGGGTCACGTCTCTGGTTGACAGGGTCTGGTTGCTTGTGTCACGTCTCTGGTTGACACGGTCTGGTTGCTTGTGTCACGTCTCTGGTTGACACGGTCTGGTTGCTTGTGTCACATCTCTGGTTGACACGGTCTGGTTGCGTGTGTCACGTCTCTGGTTGACACGGTCTGGTTGCATTGGTCACGTCTCTGTTGACACGGTCTGGTTGCCTGGGTCACGTCTCTGGTTGACACGGTCTGGTTGTATACGTCCCGGCTCTGATTAACTTTGCATCTCTTGGTTGTACACGTCCCGGCTCTGATTAACTTTGCATCTCTTGGTTGTACACGTCCCGGCTCTGATTAACTTTGCATCTCTTGGTTATATACGTCCCGACTCTGATTAACTTTGCATCGCTTGGTTGTATACGTCGCGGCTCTGATTAACTTGGTATCGCTTGGTTGTATGCGTCCCAGCTCTGGTTAACTTGACATAGCTTGGTATCATGCCTCCCAGTTCTGGTTAACTTGACATAGCATGGTTCCATACGTCAAACCTCTGGTTAACTTGTCTTGGTTTGGCTTCATGCGCCTCGGCCCCTGTGAGAGTTATTTCTACTAGCCCAAGCTCTGGCTAACTAGGTTCTTTCCTATACAAGAATCATACAAGCTTTACAGAAGAGGAGGTGCTCTTTTGTTTTGTTTTTACAAATTTCTTTTAGGTGGGGGGAAGGGGGGGGGGGGTGTGAGGTGTTCTGTAAAGGTAAACAAAATATATTTGGCCATTATCACGCCTCCCCCCCCCCCCCCTCTTAATCCCACAACGTACACGGTAGTTGACATTGTCAGCACGTTTTCCTAGAAAGGTACGCAAACAAAGCGGTGTCGAGATTAACAAGTGCTGTCCAATCAGAGTGGATTATTCGTAATTAGTACGTGTTTGTTTTGTAACACAAAAACTGGTGATGTGTCAAGGGTATTATGTTTCTGAAATGTATGTGTTGTACTTTTTCGTAATGCAACACTGATTCTATTTCTTTTATACGTGATTGCATTATTATTATTATTTTTCAGGTGTATTTGTACGCGTTCAAATGTCATTTTCAATGATGTATCGACAGAAAAGAAGGGCTGGTTTTATTGGAATCTCTAAAAACTGTGTCGTTTCTGGGATTAAGATGCTGAGCAGCGCATGAGCTGCAGTAGTCAGCGACCCATAGCTGACGGCGTCAGGGCCAGCGAACCAAAGCTACCAAGACCCTTCTACACCTCCACGCGGTAATCCTGGATAACAGGCTACAGCAGGGCAGACTGGCTAAGGAGAAGGGATCGAAGAGGGAATGCTAACCCGGTACTCAAAAAATGCTTGCTGAAGTCGAATGTGTTGGACCGAAAGGTGCAAATATTGCAGTCAAGCTGTAAACTACGACACAACGCAATTTGTTATCTGGACTACATTCTGCTACTTAAGCCCTTTCATGGTTTGGTAGCAGGAGATTGAAAACGAACGAAGCCAAGCCATATGTTGTCTGACGTTAACTTGAATATACGAGGGAAAGTCAATAAGTAGAAGCAATTTAATTAATAATATTTTTACAAGAGTGCGAATCAGACATTTTTTGTACGTTATTTTTCTCTGGCAACGTAATTTGTCCACCTGTCCACTAGCTTGTGGATGTCATCTGGAAAAAAAAGTATTTTGGCGTGACGTTTAACCAGTTTTGCACTGCAGCAATAACCTCGTTGTTGACTGTCTAGCTAGCTACCCATCTGCTACAAACTTTCCTGTTCCCGAGTTCATGATTAACAGTTTTGTGCGCAGCGCCGTGATTCATGTCGAAATGTATTATTATTTCATCAATAGTGACTCGCCTGTTGACACAGACTGTCTGGTCGATCTACTGTTTTAGTGCATCAGTTGCCACGCTTGTTAGTCTCTCGCCCCGTGGTTCATCGTTTTGTCTTCCGTTTCAAAATATGTCTTTACATTTATGCACTCCCCCCTGACTCCAACAACTGTCCCCATGCGGAATCTTCATTCTTCTGCAAACTTCTAAAGGTTTCACACCCTCTGACCACAAAATTTAAAACAAACAAACAAATAACACAGCGTTGTTCTTCCTCGGTTTCTGTTTCTGTTTCTAAAAATCGACGTCTCTGCACTTCGGGCATACCCATAGGTGTTCAGTATCTTTCATCAAATGGCGTAGGTTATTGATGATGATGGTCCCTGTAGCTCGCTGGTTATACACTCTCATGCGCCCCACTCCGCTCGAACCTCGTTTAATGTCAAAACTTTGCAGCAATCTGTGGATTGCTGCTTCATCTATTGCGGTGTCCTCATCTAGCAGACGGTCATTGATTGATTTCAAAATGTCACTTCTATCCATCACCAATGTACTCATGATGGGAGCTTGTGAAGCCAAGATGTCAGCTCGTTCATTGCCCTGAACCCCGACATGAACAGGACAGTAGACTCATGCAACGCTTAGAGGTTTGAGGCCTCAACAGCAGCTATCCACTCGTACCTAAGCCACCCTTTCTATACTTTCTGAAGTACGGCTTGTGCGTCTGTCACAATGACTGCCTTTGCTACAGAAGTCTCAGATATAATGGTCGGTACAAGTCGACAGTAGGGCGGCCATGTTGTGTGCTATATGGCGCATGCGCAGATTGCTTGATCGTCACAAACCCTACATGGCGTATTGCTAATGACTTATACTCAGCCATTTTGTGTCCTAAATAATATTTCTGTGGTGCATATTCTTCCATGCACTTTACAATAAAATTGATGATACTTAATGACTGCCCCTCGTATACAAAGAAATAAATGGTCTGTCTGAAGTTTCTAGAATAGAGCGTGCCATTTTTTTATACCCATTCTGACATCACAATGAATACGTCTGAAGAAAGTTGCGGTAAGCCTAGGGTAATTATTATCTATGTAGAACTCAGAGAGCCGAGTAGCGCAGTGGTTAGAGCCCTGGCTTCGCATCTGACTGGTCCTGGATTCATTCCCCAGTTGAGGCGGTAGTGGTTTTTTCAGACCGCAATGGCTCCTGGGTCGACCCAGCCTTAAATGGGTACCGGTTCAGTCCGGGAAGTAAAAGCGGCGAGGGAGAGGAGATGGCTACCGCCCTCATATAGCCGAGCCTTTGAAATGTGAGATGCTATGGGTTACTTTACTAGAACTCATCCTTCTTCTTCTTCGTCGTTCATCCTCAGATCCAGGTTTCTCTTATATCCTCAGATCAAGGTCCTGGTTTCTCTTATATCCTCAGATCAAGTTCCCGGTTTCTCTTACATCCTCAGATCAAGGTTCCGGTTTCTCTTACATCCTCAGGTCAAGGTCCCAGTTTCTCTTACATCCTCAGATCAAGGTCTAGGTTTCTCTTACATCCTGAGATCAAGGTTCCGGTTTCTCTTACATCCTCAGGTCAAGGTCCCGGTTTCTCTTACATCCTCAGATCAAGGTTCCGGTTTCTCTTACATCCTCAGATCAAGGTTCCGGTTTCTCTTACATCCTCAGATCAAGGTCCCGGTTTCTCTTACAAAGGAAACCGTTG
The DNA here is from genome assembly GCA_036924085.1 of Ariolimax columbianus. NCBI lineage: Eukaryota > Metazoa > Mollusca > Gastropoda > Stylommatophora > Arionidae > Ariolimax > Ariolimax columbianus. Next base: position 5,575,377 of record JAVGWX010000020.1, on the reverse strand, counting down.
TTTGTAAGGCTGTTTCATCTCCATACAGCTTTTATCTCATATTTGTCTCACGAGGCCAGTATTGTTCTCTCTTTTCTTGCTTGAGCGTGCAGCTTTGCAGGATGTGTTCCACGGTCATGATATGCTCCCCACACGGGCACCTGTCATCTGTCCCATTCCTCATGTTGTTGTAAAGATGACCCTTGATTCTGTTATGCCCAGTTCTCAGTCTGAAGATGATTACTTGCTCTTCTCTAGTTAAGTTAAAGTAGCTGTCTTCTTTTCGGAAGTCAGGGTGTTGATCAGCCCATTTTACCCTGAAGTTGGCTTTAATTATGGCCTTGGCCTCATTATATGGGATGAGCTTATCCTGGTTTGTATGTTTCCAGATCACTACTCGAATATATTTCAAGAAAGCTGTGGCCATCGGGAGGTTATTTGACTCTTCTCACACCGTGTCATCTGACGTGTATAGAGACCCTCCAATCCCGAAAGGAGATGGAGTCCAAACTCAGAGTGACCCAAGCCTCCCTCGAGAGACACATGCTCGGCCTCACGCTGAGTGACCTAAGCCACCCTCGAAAGACGCATGCTCGGCCTCACGCTGAGTGACCTAAGCCTTCCTCGAGAGACACATGCTCGGCCTCACGCTGAGTGACCTAAGCCTCCCTCGAGAGACGCATGCTCGGCCTCACGCTGAGTGACCTAAGCCTCCCTCGAGAGACACATGCTCGGCCTCACGCTGAGTGACCTAAGCCTCCCTCGAGAGACGCATGCTCGGCCTAACGCTGAGTGACATAAGCCTCCACAAAGAGACACATGCTCGGCCTCACGCTGAGTGACCTAAGCCTTCCTCAGGAGACACATTCTCGGCCTCACGCTTCAAAGCCAGCGTATAAAAGGTCTTCATAACTGGGACATACGTTAATTATCCCTGGTGGAAGACGCAGCTATTTATGCAGACCATATGAAACATCGGGCTGGGGGTGGGGGAGGGGGCACTCACTGCGAAGAACGAACGATCGTGGAAGCACGGCGACAGCAATACGGTACTCACACAGACAAGATACGACCACGGGGACGACCACCAACACTTTGGTCCACTCCCTTGCATCCTGTAACAACATGCATGATGCCACAAATGGTAACTCATTATCCCCTGGTCCACATTGGCCCATGACAGAGACCGTTGGAAGAGAAGATGGGACCCGCAAAAGTATAACCGGCGCTTAAGAACAGGTCAACCAGTAATCCAATATATATATATATATATATAGCAGCAGATCTTTCCAGATGTGTTAGGAAAAATACTAGGTATCGGATAAAAAGAACAGCCAGACTTAAAAGGAAAGAAGAGACATGACCCTGAAGTACATAAAGAAAAACTACCCAAGCACAGACTGGACCCATGCATACACTGACGGTTCTATAAGAAACGCAACAGAGAATTGGGGGGGGGGGGGGTATTTCTGAGCCTAACAAATGGTAGAAAAATAACACTGTCAGTGGCAACTGGAAATACTCAAGCAATTTCAGAGCACAGGCAGAGGCACTGAAGGCTGCGGTAAAAGCAATGCTGACAGGCGAAAGAAATGAAAGCCAGATAGTCTTGTTTACAGATGCCCTGGCTGTGGTTACAGCACTAAAAAGCCACCAAAAAAAATACAGAACTAAATGGCTTAAGAGCAGTACTCTGTCAACTATGCCAGCAGTCCGCAACAAAAAGAGTAGTGGTACAGTGGGTTCCATCCCACTGTAACATTCAAAGCAACGAGAAGGCAGACAGACTGGCAAAAGAAGGTGCAAGACTACCACAACCAGATTCTAGTGTGACCTACGAAGAGTCCAAAAGGTTGATTAGGGCCAGATACATGGCCAAATGGGAAACAGAACATACTGACTACACAAAAAATTATGCTAACTACCATTTGACCTGAAGAGAGCAGGTCGTGGTCTTCAGACTCCGCACAGGCCACAACAGACTGAAGTACCATCTATTCAATAAACTGAAGATAGGTGGCACTGACGAATGCACCTCAGGTACAGGGAAAATGACCGCTGAACATCTGTTGCAAAATTGCCCGACATACGAGGACCAGAGAAAGCACATGTGGCCATCACCAGTGTCAACACTAGACAAGCTCTATGGCAGTGTCGACAGCCTCAGGATGACAGCTGCTTTTTTCGAACAAATTAGAGTTGACGTCTGACAGCGTACGAAAAAGATGAAAAAGAAGAAGTCTGCTTATGTGCGCGCCCTGAAGTATCAATAGTAAAGATCCCGTTACGCCATTCGGCACATAGGAAATATGGTTCTAGGCCCATATTATTTTCTAACCAACGGCAGATAGTGGAGGATGTGGTTTACTTCCCAGATTTTCTGGTACCCAATTTCTGTGACGGGTCGACCACAGAGTCCGGTTTGTGATCAGAAGAAAAAAATCCCGCACTAACTAGGAATCGAACCCTGATCGTCTGACTGGAAAGCCAGTGCGCTAACCACTGCCTGAAGTATCAATGGTACTGTCCCAATATGTCAAGATGTCCACCTCTACCAGTACCTCTCCTTCAAGCACGACTGGCTCTTTTATTAAGGTGTTAACTTTAAAAAGCTTGGTTTTCTTCGTGGTAATTATTATACAATAATAACCTCGGAAAAAAAAGAAAATAAAGGAAATTATAAAGCGATTCATAACCAGAAATATAGAAGCAATTACAGTAATTAGGTCACACCAAGCTGTCAAAAAAGCTACGACCTGGTGCAGTGAAGTATATACCTTTCATCCCCGACTACAGCGTCTGTTAAACAATCATCTTTTGTTTTTATTCAGCTCGATTCGTCGCTGATCAGGACTCCTTGTTTTTCAATCTGAATTATCCAGTTCTGTTTCCGAGTGGTTGCATAACAAAACAGGTACATCAAAGCCGGTTTTGTAAAAATGCGGAAGCGAGTAAGCTTTTTTTTTTTTTTATGTTGCAACGGACAAATACTGAAATGCTAAACTATTTTGAATGACCACGCAGGTTCGTCTTTATATTTTTAACTAATTTGTTTGTTTCGTAAACGCAGTCAATAGTGTGTGTTTTAAAGTAATTGATGGATGTGTAATTTGGCACTAGGGCATTTGTTGTAGGTTGAAGTGTGAATTGATGTAACGTGCTGAGTGCGTTCTCGTATTTAAACATGCGAGCGTGTCAAACGCTTCAATTGTCACGACCCACCATCATCGTGTGTAATATCTGGTGGCTTTCTCGTTCAGCAAGATAAAAGCTAATGGTCAGGAACTCGAAGTGGTTGACCGTTTTAAATAGCTTGGTTCTTCTTCTTCTTCTTCTACGTTCGTTCTCAATCTCCCACAACCAAACCCTGAAAGGGATTAAGTAGCAGAATGTAGTCCAGAGAACGGAATGCGTTGTGTTGTAGTTTACAGCTTGGCTGCGATATATGCACCTTTCGGTCCAACACATCCGACTTCAGCAAGCATTTTTTGAGTACCCGGTTAGCATTCCCTCTTCGATCCCTTCTCCTTAGCCAGTCTGCCCTGCTGCAGCCCGTTATCCAGGATCACCGTGTGGAGGTGTAGAAGGGTCTTGGCAGCTATGGTTCGCTGGCCCTGACGCTAGCAGTCAGCTATGGGCCGATGACCACTGCAGCGCATGCGCTGCTCAGCATCTTGATCCCGACGAAGAATTAATTTATGCATTGTGGGCGTCCTTCCACAGCCCCAGCTCAGACATGTTGCAGCCCGCAGAGGCCTTTATTTGTGAGGCTCATCTCATATCAAGTCGACAAATGACCTTTACAGCTTTCAGGAAGCCCTGGAAATGGCATGCCAATTGTCAACGATCTTGGAAATTCGAATGGTTGGGCAAGATTTCCGATAGAAGACATTACAGAACATGGCTACCTGAAGAGGATACGAGCGGGTACAGAAAATTTATGTATGCCCTTGTTTCTCGCTAGTGTATGCTGAAGAAGTGTTTAAATGAAGCATGCATTATACTGTGCGTGTACATCAAACATTGCGAAAAGTTTCAGATTGTAACACAATGGGAAAGAATAAAGAAAAAAAATGTTACAGTTCATTAAAGTTAAGTTTAATCAAAATTTGTGAATGGGTATGGTCAGATACCGCACCGAGACGAGAACACAAACAAAACCTACGTTACGACCAATAGGCCTTCATCCGGGACAACAAATAACAACAATACTGAACTAGCAAATCAACATATAAGGAAAAAATGGTCTACTTATTTGATAATAGACCCAGTCTGTCTAAGCGACTGGTTGGGTCGGAAGCTCGACTAAAAATGAAGGAGAGCGGTCAAATAAGGTGGCCAGGAGAGGGTAAGAAGTTAGGGGAAATAAGCCAGTGGTTGCCAAATATGGAAAAGGCCAAATGGTGATCCAAGCGGGAGAACAAACAGAATTATATAAGCCCGGGGGGGGGGGAGAGAGTAATATAGGAATGGCGAGGTGAGGACTGGTGGCGGGAGGGCAAAGGAAGACAAATAGATGGGGGCCAGTATGAGATTTTAACATTTCGTTAGCAGTACTTTCTGCGCATCCCTCGTGTGTGTGTTCCTTAAATTGGGCCTGGTATTTGAGACGTACACCCATGGGAGCATTTTATTATAGTTGAGAGTTTGCCCTCCACTCCACCTCCGGCAACGACAGCATTGCGCCGGAACTTAGAATATGTTATACCACAACACTAAACTTTGGAACATTTGAACATTTTCTTCAGCAAATCGATAACTCTGTAATGTTCTGGAAGCATCAAAAACAGAGAGTTACATCCCTTGATATGTTGAAACTCCCATTCGACAAATTAATGGGGGAGAAGACTAACATATTGTCAGGTAAAATATACTGATCAGACATGTTAGTCAGGGTTAGGTCAAATACACTGATCAGACATGTTAAAGTTAGGTAAAATATACTGATCAGACATGTTAGTCAGGGTTAGGTGAAATATTCTGATCAGACATGTTAGTCAGGGTTAGGTGAAATATACTGATCAGACATGTTAGTCAGGGTTAGGTGAAATATACTGATCAGACATGTTAGAGTCAGGTAAAATATACTGATCAGACATGTTAGTCAGGGTTAGGTCAAATACACTGATCAGACATGTTAGAGTTAGGTAAAATATACTGATCAGACATGTTAGAGTTAGGTAAAATATACTGATCAGACATGTTAGAGTTAGGTAAAATATACTGATCAGACATGTTAGAGTTAGGTCAAATATACTGATCAGACATGTTAGTCAGGGTTAGGTCAAATACACTGATCAGACATGTTAGAGTTAGGTAAAATATACTGATCAGACATGTTAGAGTTAGGTAAAATATACTGATCAGACATGTTAGAGTTAGGTAAAATATACTGATCAGACATGTTAGAGTTAGGTAAAATATACTGATCAGACATGTTAGTCAGGGTTAGGTCAAATACACTGATCAGACATGTTAGAGTTAGGTAAAATATACTGATCAGACATGTTAGTCAGGGTTAGGTCAAATACACTGATCAGACATGTTAGAGTTAGGTAAAATATACTGATCAGACATGTTAGAGTTAGGTAAAATATACTGATCAGACATGTTAGAGTTAGGTAAAATATACTGATCAGACATGTTAGAGTTAGGTAAAATATACTGATCAGACATGTTAGTCAGGGTTAGGTCAAATACACTGATCAGACATGTTAAAGTTAGGTAAAATATACTGATCAGACATGTTAGAGTTAGGTAAAATATACTGATCAGACATGTTAGAGTTAGGTAAAATATACTGATCAGACATGTTAGTCAGGGTTAGGTCAAATACACTGATCAGACATGTTAGAGTTAGGTAAAATATACTGATCAGACATGTTAGAGTTAGGTAAAATATACTGATCAGACATGTTAGTCAGGGTTAGGTCAAATACACTGATCAGACATGTTAGAGTTAGGTAAAATATACTGATCAGACATGTTAGAGTTAGGTAAAATATACTGATCAGACATGTTAGTCAGGGTTAGGTCAAATACACTGATCAGACATGTTAGAGTTAGGTAAAATATACTGATCAGACATGTTAGAGTTAGGTAAAATATACTGATCAGACATGTTAGTCAGGGTTAGGTCAAATACACTGATCAGACATGTTAGAGTTAGGTAAAATATACTGATCAGACATGTTAGAGTTAGGTAAAATATACTGATCAGACATGTTAGAGTTAGGTAAAATATACTGATCAGACATGTTAGAGTTAGGTAAAATATACTGATCAGACATGTTAGAGTTAGGTAAAATATACTGATCAGACATGTTAGAGTTAGGTAAAATATACTGATCAGACATGTTAGTCAGGGTTAGGTCAAATACACTGATCAGACATGTTAGAGTTAGGTAAAATATACTGATCAGACATGTTAGTCAGGGTTAGGTCAAATACACTGATCAGACATGTTAGAGTTAGGTAAAATATACTGATCAGACATGTTAGAGTTAGGTAAAATATACTGATCAGACATGTTAGTCAGGGTTAGGTCAAATACACTGATCAGACATGTTAGAGTTAGGTAAAATATACTGATCAGACATGTTAGAGTTAGGTAAAATATACTGATCAGACATGTGCGTCAGGTTTAGGTCAAATTCACTGACCAGACATGTTAGAGTTAGGTAAAATATACTGATCAGACATGTTAGTCAGGGTTAGGTAAAATATTCTGATCAGACATGTTAGTCAGGGTTAGGTGAAATATACTGATCAGACATGTTAGTCAGGGTTAGGTGAAATAAACTGATCAGACATGTTAGTCAGGGTTAGGTCAAATTCACTGATCAGACATGTTAGAGTTAGGTAAAATATACTGATCAGACATGTTAGTCAGGGTTAGGTGAAATATACTGATCAGACATGTTAGTCACGGTTAGGTCAAATACACTGATCAGACATGTTACAGTTAGGTAAAATATACTGATCAGACATGTGAGAGTTAGGTAAAATATACTGATCAGATATGTTAGTCAGGGTTAGGTCAAATACACTGATCAGACATGTTAGAGTTAGGTAAAATATACTGATCAGACATGTTAGAGTTAGGTAAAATATACTGATCAGACATGTTAGTCAGGGTTAGGTCAAATACACTGATCAGACATGTTAGAGTTAGGTAAAATATACTGATCAGACATGTTAGTCAGGGTTAGGTGAAATATTCTGATCAGACATGTTAGTCAGGGTTAGGTGAAATATACTGATCAGACATGTTAGTCAGGGTTAGGTGAAATAAACTAATCAAACATGTTAGTCAGGGTTAGGTAAAAAATACTGATCAGACATGTTAGTCAGGGTTAGGTAAAATATACTGATCAGACATGTTAGTCAGGGTTAGGTCAAATACACTGATCAGACATGTTAGAGTTAGGTAAAATATACTGATCAGACATGTTAGTCAGGGTTAGGTGAAATATTCTGATCAGACATGTTAGTCGGGGTTAGGTGAAATATACTGATCAGACATGTTAGTCAGGGTTAGGTGAAATAAACTGATCAGACATGTTAGTCAGGGTTAGGTAAAAAATACTGATCAGACATGTTAGTCAGGGTTAGGTAAAATATACTGATCAGACATGTTAGTCAGGGCCAGGTCAAATATATTAATCAGACATGTTAGTGAGAATCAGGATGTTAGTCAGTCAGAATGTTAGACGGGGTCAGGCATAATTTACTGACCAACACCCCACCTCTTCCATGCAGTTTTCCCTGGAAAGGCTGTCTTATAACTTGCTGGCTTACTAGGTGGGGAATCTATGTGATCCATATAGTAGTAAGCGATACGTGATGAAACCAAGCATAGCAGAACCGCCTGAAAGACCCCGGTCCACCTTTATCAGCATGCTCGGGGTATGATAAAAGCTACTACGAAAAACTTAGTTTTCAGAGCACACAAATAAGAGTAATCATACTCATTATGGACATAAAACAATAACAACAACAAAACATGTCAATTATCGAAACAAAAACAGAAACTATTCGAATCACCAGATCACGTGGGCCACACGACATATGTGTAAATGATACTGTCTTTCAACAGGTAATGAGTTCAGATATTTGGACGGTATCTTTCGACAGTCGGTCGGCTAGAAAGAGTGCGTGGTACAAAGATGTAAATCGATTTGCCATCCTAACATACCGGGTTCTGAATGACTTCATGTCCAGTTTGACTGCGCCTGTCAGGAATTGGTATGTCCACGTACAGACAGGATTGCCAAAACTGCTATAGTGGAACGCATTATTAACAGATACAAGCCCGCATCCATACACTTGTCAATACATCCACATTACAAACATATACACACATACATACATACATACATACATACATACATACATACATACATACATACATACATACATACATACATACATACATACATACATACATACATACATTGACCAATCCGTCCACATTACAAACATACACACACGCATCCATACACCGACCAATACATCCACATTACAAACAGATACACACGTATCCATACACTGACCAATCCGTCCTCATTAAAAACAGATACACGCGCATCCATACACCGACCAATCCGTCCACATTACAAACAGATACACACGCATCCATACACCGACCAATCCGTCCACATTACAAACAAATACACACTCATCCATACACCGGTCAATCCGTCCACATTACAAACAGATACACACGCATCCATACACCGACCAATCCGTCCACATTACAAACAAATACACACTCATCCATACACCAGTCAATCCGTCCACATTACAAACAGATACACACGCATCCATACACCGGTCAATCCGTCCACATTACAAACAGATACACACGCATCCATACACCGGTCAATCCGTCCACATTACAAACAGATACACACGCATCCATACACTGGTCAATCCGTCCACATTACAAACAGATACACACGCATCCATACACCGGTCAATCCGTCCACATTACAAACAGATACACACGCATCCATACACCGGTCAATCCGTCCACATTACAAACAGATACACACGCATCCATACACTGGTCAATCCGTCCACATTACAAACAGATACACACATACATACACTGGTCAATCCGTCCACATTACAAACAGATACACACGCATCCATACACTGACCAATTCGTCCACATTACAAACAGTTACACGCGCATCCATACACTGGTCAATCCGTCCACATTACAAACAGATACACGCGCATCCATACACTGGTCAATCCGTCCACATTACAAACAGATACACACGCATCCATACACTGGTCAATCCGTCCACATTACAAACAGATACACACGCATCCATACACTGACCAATTCGTCCACATTACAAACAGATACACGCGCATCCATACACCGGCCAATACGTCTTGACATCACCCAAAGCACTACAGACTGGTGTGGTAAGAGCCGGGCCTAGGCCAGTAGAATCCAGAAATGCGAAAATCAAACAAAACACTGTTGGAAGGCTTGACAGGAAATCCAAACTAGGTATCAGAAGACGTCTAAATGGCTGCTTCTTCTTCGTTGTTCGCCTTGAAAAGGACGTTGTGATGTTGTTTCGTATTTTACAGCGAGGCTGCGATATCTGCGCCTTTCAGTCTGACACATCCGATTTCATGTTTCTTTATTGGGTACGGGGAATGCCTTCCCACTTCGATCTCTTTCCTCTTAGCCAGACTACACTAGTGCAGCCTGTTTCCAAGGTCGTCCCTTGGAAGCATAACATGGTCTTGGTCAGCTCAGGTTCGCTGACCCTGATGCAAGAGGCTCATAGCTGACCCTGATGTAAGCGGCTCGTAGCTGACCCTGATGTAAGAGGCTCATAGCTGACATTGATGCAAGCGGCTCACAACTGACCCTGATGTAAGCGGCTCGTAGCTGACCCTGATGTAAGAGGCTCATAGCTGACCCTGATGTAAGCGGCTCGTAGCTGACCCTGATGTAAGAGGCTCATAGCTGACCCTGATGCAAGCGGCTCATAGCTGACCCTGATGTAAGCGGCTCGTAGCTGACCCTAATGTAAGAAGCTCATAGCTGACCCTGATGTAAGCGGCTCGTAGCTGACCCTGATGTAAGAGGCTCATAGCTGGCCCTGATGCAAGCGGCTCGTAGCTGGCTGCTGTCAGCTCTTTCACTGCACTGGATCTTCGACCTCAATGGCCGCTATATTCGTAAAGTAAAGTAACCCATAGCATTACTGCCGTAGGGGTGTGAGGTGTTAGCGATCTCACATTTCAAAGGCTCGGCTATATGAGAGCGGTAGCCATCTGCTCTCCCTCGCCGCTTTTACTTCCCGGACTGAACCGGTACCTATTTAAGGTTGGGTCGACCCGGGAGCCGTTGTGGTCTGAAAAAACATTACCGCCTCAACTGGGGAAGGAACCCAGGACCACTGAGATGCATAGCCAGTGCGCTAACCACTGCGCTACGCGGCTATATTTTATCCTAGTACTAACAGCTAATCTTGATTTTGATCTTGATGATCCAGTGACCCATTCCTCAGCGTAGCTGCGGGTCCTCTTCGTCTCCAGCGGACCCTGTCTTAGGCCCCGTTAGTCCAATTCGTGGTAAGTGCTCTTCTAGAGGCACCTCGGATGTTGCAGCGTACAGCAATGGAGTCTGACCGACGCATTGGAGGTCTTCCCCGCGGTCTCTACTTACCACGGGGGTACCAGACTGCTGTTGCTGTGCTCCATCGACCATCGTTTCGTCACAACATTCGACCTGCCAATCTATGTTTTGCCTTGGCTACGTGGATTACTGCATCCTTCATCATGGACAATCGTCTTATGTCAGAATTGTAGAGACATTGCATACGTTGGTTCCGGAGAGGGATTCCGACAAAGGAAAACATCGGGCACTCTGAATTTGTCCTTTAATGATAGTGCCCACGTCTCGGCACCGTGGCACATCGCAGGGAGTACAGTGGACTTGAAGAGAGAGGCTCGTAGGTCCTGGTCATGACAACCGCCCAGGACCGTGGTAATCGACGAGAAGGTTGTCCAACCAGCATAGCGAAGTCTTGTCTGCTAATAAAAACATTAATAATGGCGTTCACAGCAAAAGTGTGGGTTCAACTCCTGCTACCGGCACGCTCCAGCAGACCCATCTGTAAGGGACTCATTTGTAAATGAGTACCTGATCCATAGTTAGTGAAGAAAAGGCAACGAGGAAGGGAGCAGGGTACTCCCCCCCCCCTCTGTACAAGCTATAGATTAGTACAATGAAGTCACTAACACTTCATCCCTGACAGCAGTATCTGCTATGAAACAACAAAAAGGGATCAAGATGCTGAGCAGCGCATGAGCTGCAGCGGTCAGCGACTCATAGCTGACTGCTAGCGCCAGGACCAGCGACTCAGAGCTGCCACACCTCCTTCTACACCTCCACACGGTGATCCTGGATAACAGGCTGCAGCAGATCAGACTGGCTAAGGAGAAAGGATCGAAGAGGGAATGCTAACCCGGTACTCAAAAAATGCTTGCTGAAGTCGGATGTGTTGGACCGAAAAGTGCAAATATCGCAGTCAAGCTGTAAACTACGACATAACGGATTCCGTTCTCTGGACTACATTCTGCTACTTAAGCCCTTTCATTGTTTGGTAGCGGGAGATTGAGAACCTCTATACCTCACGGTAGAAGAGGAGCGACTAAGTAAGTAAAGATTGAGAACGAACAAAGACAAAGCCAAGCCAAGCCAAACTAAACCAAACCAAGCCAAACAACAAAAAATTGGCTTTTACAAACTCTGCCCCATTAAACAATCTATTCGCTTTATCATAACTAATCTCTTAGGACGCCATGAGCGATGATTCTTGAATCTTATTTACATCCTTAAACATACTCTTATGGGACGACGTGGGCTAGTGGTTAAGTGGCACAGCTCACAATCCGAAGGTGCTGGGTTCGACCCCATCACAGCATCGGCCAATACCCCGGGGGAAGCAAATCCTTAGAAAATGCAGGCGGAAGTAGACCGTTTCATAAAATGCATGCTGAAGTCGGATGTACTAAAAACCCCATTGCAACGCACACCGCCTTGTGGATTAGAGAAAATGAGGCTAACACCAAAAAAAAAAAAAAAAAAAAAAAAAAAAAAAAAAAAAATTACGTGCTTTTTTGATGATTAAGATTTTTCTTCAGCTGTTCAATCCCAAGTTTTCGCTGCTCGCTGTAAATCCTTGTTGTAGTTTATCTGATGATTTGTGACGAAAATCCGTTTCCGGCTGTATTCCTTCCTTACGGCTATAATTGAGGGCAACCTAAATACACAAAGGTTTATTGTCTTTATTTAGCTTGGCTTGGCTTCGTTCGTTCTCAATCTCCCACTACCAAACCCTAAAAGGGCTTAAGTAGCAGAATGAAGTGAAGAGAAAGGAATGCGTTGTGTCGTAGTTTACAGCTTGATTGTGATATTTGCATCTTTCGGTCCAACACATCCGACTTCAGTAAGCATTTTGTGAGTACTGGGTTAGCATTCCCTCTTCGATCCCATCTCATTAGCCAGTCTGCCCTGCTGTAGCCTGTTATCCAGGATCTCCGCGTGGAGGTGTAGAAGAGTCTTGGCAGCTCTGGTTCGCTGGCACTGACGCTAGCAGTCACCTATGGGTCGCTGACCGTTGCAGCTCATGCGCTGCTCAGCATCTTGATCCCGTTTGATTGAAATACAGGATTTAAAGATTAGAATGCGTTACTTAAACATGGACTATGAAAAACAGTTGGAAAGCAAAATAGAGGCCCTAGAAATGGGGTCACATAGAAGAATGCGTACAATTTCGTAGAAAGAGAAGCAAATAGAGATGTCTTGAAGCTTGGATGCAGAATTTTTGACAGCCATTAAAATTAGGCAAGTAAAAGTGATGTAAATGGAACTGGTTGTATACAGACTCTGCAGAGTCTTCTAAACCAGTATAAAGACGTTAAGTTACGTTAAGTTAAAATATTTGGTCATATAAAGAAACAATACTTTATTGAAAACAATTCTGGAGGGGAAGGTTGGAGACCGGACGACAAGAGGCGGGCGGCGATATCAGTGGGAGAGTAACATCAAAGGATGAACTAATGGCAGTCTGTCAGGGTGTAACCACCAAGACAAGAGACAGGATATTGGATTACCATTAGAGCCAACCTTATTTGTGGAAACGGCATTTGAATTGAAATAATTAAAATTATTTAATTTAAAAAAACAAAATCAGGATTCGAAGTATATAGCAATTTTCAATGAATCTTGGACGCTGATCAAATTTTGTTATGGGCAGGTTCTGGTCTGCGGTACGTAGGTTGATCACCTCTGCGCGACACTAAGCGTGTACCCCCATACAAATTGGGCCCTTTGTTGGAAATAGAGTAACAGGGTCAATCTGGTTTTTTGTTTAACCACGGGAACTCACTCTCCCAGTTCAGTGTCAACTTCTGCTGCTAGCCAGTCTGAGAAAGGACGGACATGAGCAAAAGGGACTCTTACTAATACTAAGTAAGACAAATCTCTAGACCCGCACATATTGAGAGGTAAATTGAGAATTACCGTATACATTTACATGAGTTTAAAATTGCTATAAGCTAAAGTTATTGTTCAGGTCAGGTCAGGTTAGATATCTAATCCTATCTAGTATTCACTAGTATCTGGGTCCCCACTCACGTTCATCATCGGCCTATAAGTATAACACTTGACTAAGGAATATGGTTGAACAGCCACTTGGCATGGGCACCGGGAGGGGCCTGTCACTGTCACCTCTCTTGAACCACATGCGTCGCGTCTGACGTTGTCAATCCGTACTTTAATATTTAAAAACGGGATGAAAGAAGTAGTTTCAACTTCAGCTTTTTCAAATAAATAAACGGTACTGAACCGAACCTGCCATTCATTTCATTCACGAGATTATGAGAGGGTCGGTGTCTTGAACTGTCTTGTATTTGGTTACAAAACTGGGACAAGAACTTGTCTTTAGTACTATACTCTGCATGGTCGCGAGAAGTGTGTGTGATATTGACTAATATTCTAAATATAGAATAGACGGACACCGTGTTTATTTTGTTTGCTGTGCTTGTTCGCAAGAAATGTTATGGCATGTGACAATGTTCTTCTCTATATCTCCTTCACTATCGGAAATGAACACTATTTTGTGACGAGTTTGCCAATTCTCACTTGTTAGTCCGGTAAGACATGCTTTCTGTGAAGAATGCTGCAAAACTGGACCATATATTTTATTATATTATTACATATTTATGATAAGATGATGATTAGATACCATGTCTAAGTATTGAAACCTAATACTACTGTTTAATATTTATGTTGTCTTTTGACTTTAGTTTGTGGTTTTAGTTTAACTCTTGAGAACTTGGTATTATATGTTAATTGTGGAGGTAAATGTAATTTGATGGTAATTAGACCTATGTACAATTGCTGGATGGATGTGTGCACAAGAGGTGAATAGATGTAGAAATGTTGGGTGCCAGTACAAGAATGTATATATTAGCAAGAAGGGAATTGGTGTACTGTACAAATGGTGACTAGTACTAATAGTAAAGTACGTTGTATAAGATATGATTTAATACAGGTTTATAAGATAATAAAGGAACGGATAAATTAGATAATAACAAGTTTTTTCAAAATACAACCACCTACAAGAACATGAGGGCATAGCTACCTATTAACTAAAGAAAGGTCCAGATTAGATATTAGGAAATATTTTTTTAGTTATAAAGTGGTGATTGTGTAGAATGCATTGCCACAGAAAGTAGTTGAGGCAGGGACAATTAATGCATATAAGAATAGATTGGATGCACATAGCTTTTAGAGCAGGGTAATGTAAATGAAATTGGTTGTATACAGACTCTGTAAAAGGAGAAAGGGAAAATATGGAGGGTGAGTGTTGGAGGACAGGAAAAGAGTGAATTGGGAATGTGTGATGGGATTCGTTTGGGAAGTCGGAGAATGTTTAATAATTGTTAAACTGTTGTTTCTTTCATATTGTACAGTTCAACATACGGACAGGTATTCCGCATAGGTCTGCTAGTCTCCCTTTGTTTCTAACTATGTATTTATATGCTTTCAGTTCAGAATTTGGAACGTAATAAAAGCTGTGAACCTAGTATATGAATAATCTTCTCTCGTCGATCAGAATTCCTATCTTCGTCATGACACAAGGAGACCATCTTGTGCACGCTGTAGCAGCTGGGTGTTTGATATTAGCGCTGGGGCTTACAACAGGCTCTGCAAGTTCTGGAAATAATCTTAATCAGGCTCATACACAAAGCCGGTCATACTTTGATGAAATTTCTAGAGTCGGTAAACTCGCTCAACAGAAACAGTTCTTCGAAAGCAACAGCATTCAAGTAGAGCTTGATGAAATATCAGAAAAATTGTTCAGTTTCTCAAGAACACTTAGCCAGCCGCTGCAGAACGAACGTCCTACAAACTTTATGGAGAACAATAATGAGGGCACAGATCTGATAGATTTCCAGAAGGTATTGGCCGTCCTGGATACACTGGCAGCAAATAATGCATCATCATCGACGTGTATTAATGATACAACACTGTTTCTTATCAGCATCTTCAAAAAACAGCCTTGGGCAGTGCAGTGTGAGTACTAGATAATGACTTGGGTTTCATGTCTTCATCTTCACCCTTATCGCCTTAACTTAAGGTCTTTATACTGGTTTAGAAGACTTTGCAGAGTCTATATACAATGACTTTCATTACATTCATTTGATCTAAAAATACCTATGCGCATCCAATCTATTCTTGAATGCATATATTTACCCTGCCTCTACTATTTCCTGTAGTAATGCATTCCAAATATTCACCACTCTCTGACTAAAAAAAATTTTCTTGGTAGCTAATCTGGACTTTTTTTGTGTTAATTTGTGGCTGTGCCCTCTTGTTCTTGTAGGTGGTTGTATTTTGAAAAAAAATTGTTATAGTCTAATTTATCTTTTACATTGACTATCATATAAACCTGTATTAAGCCACCCCAAATTCTTCTTTTTTCTAGACACTGTCGGCCGGTTTTTCTGAGTCTTTCCTTATAACTATAATTCTGAAATCCCACTATGTTTTGCTGCTCTTCTCTGTATCCTTTCCAGCATTTTTATATCCCTTCTCCGATAAGGACTCCACACCTGCACACAGTATTCCAATCTAGATCTAATTAATGCTTTATACTATCACTTACATGGTTCTATGTTTAATATTTTTGTAAATCATACCTAACAGTGCATTTGCCTGTTCTACTGCCACCTGGACTTGCTCACTCACCTTAAGTCCTAGGTCTTTTTCCTTTTCTATTCTAATATTGGTGTCAATAGGTCATAAACAAGCCCTCTCCAGGCAGACCAGTCCTGTGCTATTTTTTTTTATCCGTGTCTTTCTTATATCAGCCTCTAGGTTTTTCGTTACCATGATTTTCATTTATGAATGATATATTTGTAAGTTTGATTATTGTTGATAAATTGCTGAATCATGTACCAATTTTTGAGCTGAAGCAACAGCTGTATATGCATCAGCCTAGATTCCTATCACAACCACTACAAAAATGGTAATTCTCACACACTCCAGGAGTGTACCCCAAACCATCTCATGCCCCAAACAAAATAGACAATGGGACAAACGTCCTTTTCTGGACAAACACAGAAGAAGTATTGACACATTGACTTTCTTGGTTTCGCCAACCATACGTCGACACTTTCGCCCCCCTAGACTTTGCTTGTGTCCGATCAAACTACAATAGACAACAGAACCAATGCACTTTTTCTATATTCTCATCGTTTCGATTGTCTTGTTACAGTTCTGGACTCATTTGGTAAACCTGGGCCAGGACTGACCCTTGCCAGGTTTAACTTTGTTGGAAACTATGCACAGTGCAGAGCAGCTTCAGCTTTGTCTGCTGATGGAAGTAGGAGATTCCGCGGAAATTACTGTACTCTCAATGTGGCTTTTGGGGTAAATAATGTTAGATTTTTGTAGTTGTTCGTGTTTGTATTCCTTAAGAAATTACTTTAATTTTAATGTAGTATTTTTGGGTAGATAATGTTAGCTTTTTGTAGTTATTGTTGTTATTCCTTTAGAAATTACTGAATACTTTTAATATGGTTTTCTATGGTAGCTATTGTAAGCTTTTATTTGTCATTGTTTGTATTGCTTTAGAAATTACTGTAATTTTAATGTAGATTTTTGGGGTAAATTGTTTGAGTTTTTTGACACAGTTTGCAACACAAACTTACTTGGCTTGGATTTTTAAAACAGTAAAGTTGTAAGCTTATGGGAAGTAAAGCTATTTTTAAAATGTGTACTCAAGTTGGATACACTGAACCATTAGGTGTAAAACACAGTACAACGCACACCATGGTAGTTATTGTGTTAAACTTTAAATATATTTTGCATTTGCTATGTGGAGCCTATTCTGTTGTGAGCTGGCTTGCTATCTTGGGTTACAGCATGCCAGGGTTCGAATTCATAGACGGGCAGAAAAAATCCGAGCCCTGGTTCATGCTTGGTACGACCGCTCTGCTAGTCAACCCAGCTGTAAATGGGTACCTGACAAATGATCTACAGAGGGTAAAAACAGCTAGGAAGGGAACTGACCACCCCATCTCACATAGGCTGCGGACAAGTACATGAAGAGTAATCTTCATCCTCGGCGACAATTGTTGCCACTGGAATGACCTTGACCTTTAACAACCTTAGCCCAGACAACTATTTCATATATTGTTCATATATCCTTGTTTTCAGCCACCCAGTACGCTTGGCTTGCTCAATTTCCATCTAGGGGCTTGTATGCCAGACACATGCTCGATTAGTGATAATACCTTGTTTGTCAGTGAAGGTAAGAACTGTTTACAATGTTTATCTTGTACTTGTCCTCGTGTAAAAAATGTTATTTCACTTTCACCATGGAGAGTAAAGGTGTTCTACCATGGGGTGTTAGAGGTGTTCTACCATTGGGTGTAAAGGTGTTCTACCATGGGGTGTTAGAGGTGTTCTACCATGGGGTGTAGAGGTGTTCTACCATTGGGTGTAGAGGTGTTCTACCATGGGGTGTTAGAGGTGTTCTACCATGGGGTGTTAGAGGTGTTCTACCATGGGGTGTAGAGGTGTTCTACCATGGGGTGTAGAGGTGTTCTACCATGGGGTGTTAGAGGTGTTCTACCATGGGATGTAAAGGTGTTCTACCATGGGGTGTTAAAGGTGTTCTACCATGGAATGCAGAGGTGTTCTACCATGGAGTGTAGAGGTGTTCTACCATGGGGTGTAGGGGTCTTTTACCATGGGGTGAGAGGTATTCGAGGTGTTCTACCATGGGGTGTGAAGTTCTTCAGAGCAATGGTTTGTTAGAGGTCTTCTACTAGAAGGTGTAGAGGTGCTGTACCACCAGGAATTAGAGGCCTTGTACCATGGAGTATTAGAGGCCTTGTACCATGGAGTATTAGAGGCCTTGTACCATGGAGTATTAGAGGTTTTGTACCATCGGGAGTTAGAGGCCTTGTACCATGGAGTATTAGAGGCCTTGTACCATGGAGTATTAGAGGTATTGTGCCTTGGAGTATTAGAGGTTTTGCACCATTGAGTATTAGAGGTTTTGTACCATGGAGTATTAGAGGTTTTGTACCTTGGAGTATTAGAGGTTTTGCACCATTGAGTATTAGAGATTTTGTACCATGGAGTATTAGAGGCCTTGTACCATGGAGTATTAGAGGCCTTGTACCATGGAGTATTAGAGGCCTTGTACCATGGAGTATTAGAGGCCTTGTACCATGGCGTTGTCTTTTCACTTCTCTGTGTCACAAGATCTTTTTTTTCACCATGCATGGGATGGCCCTTCCGAGTACATCTCCGCACTGATCGGTCTGCGCCTTCGTCTTACCAGGATGTCAGACTCATGTCCAGGCCCTTCCGAGTACATCTCCGCACTGATCGGTCCGCACCTTCGTCTTACCAGGATGTCAGACTCATGTCCAGGCCCTTCCGAGTACATCTCCGCACTGATCGGTCTGCACCTTCGTCTTACCAGGATGTCAAACTCATGTCCAGGCCCTTCCGAGTACATCTCCGCACTGATCGGTCTGCACCTTCGTCTTACACCAGTCTCTGGACTAACAGAGGACAGTGGTGGGATATGATCATAAGACTTCAACACCAGTCTCTGGTCTAACAGAAGACAGTGGTGGGATATGATCATAAGACTTCAACACCAGTCTCTGGTCTAACAGAAGACAGTGGTGGGATATGATCATAAGACTTCAACACCAGTCTCTGGTCTAACAGAAGACAGTGGTGGGATATGATCATAAGACTTCAACACCAGTCTCTGGTCTAACAGAAGACAGTGGTGGGATATGATCATAAGACTTCAACACCAGTCTCTGGTCTAACAGAGTCGTATCAGACGATGCATGTTGTTCTTTGAATAAAGGAAAGCATCTACGTCCATGACAATAGCAAATGTAACTCGCAAGACCAACAATCCGATGTGCAAGGAAAATCAGGACTGTTTGCGGCATCGCATGGTGTGTCGTGTCTTCTCAAACGCTTAGTCCTTAGAGTATCCACAACCAGTATCTCCTTTGACTGTATTCCATGCTTAATCATGCCCCGCCTTGTAACACGATCCATGGCGTCCTGTTCCCATAATTCCAAACCTATTCCCGCATCATTCACACCCCTCTTGCATACATTCTTGTACTGAAACATGACCTGTCCCGAGACCTTTTCTCCAACCGTTATTCCCCATAGATACGATCCTTTGATATGCCTCTATCCTCTGGGTGTATCCCAGTCATGGGAGCCTTCGAAGACTAAGCTTGGAAAAGATTGTGACAGTGCCTGTTCTCTCCAATACCTCTGTGTTGGTGAGATCTTGTCCTGCCACCCAACGCCGAGGATTCTGCGCAGGCACGTCATGTGATAGTTGTTTAGAGGTATTCTGCGTCCCAATTCAGAGTTCAATGTGTTCCCATTGTGCGTCACGGGACATTCCATTTCGAGTTAAGGGGAAAAACTGGTCGATTTAATATTTTTTTTCAAGTAAAGACGTAAAAGTCAGAAGTGTAGAAAACATGGTTATATTCAGTTTTGCGAAGGCTTAGGGTTGATGGCAGGAATAAGCAGAAGCAGTAATTCACGTCTATTCTCGCATGTTTGATATCCCCTCTCCCCCACAGTTAAAAATTGACTATTCTATGACGTCATTATCTCAAATTCAGTGTTTAAAATATATATATTTTTGTTTGTTTGGGGTGATTTATAAATAAAGTACACCCTTTTGTTCTCCCAGGCTCTTATTGTTAGTCTGCTCATTCTTGTTTCTGCCTTGCCTATCCTGATACACTGCGTGTAAATGGGAATTGTATTGTTACACTTTCTCTAACCTCATTCGCTGTTTGATTTTTGCTGGAACGCTTTTAAACTGTCCTAATGTCGGGTCAGCCACTCAGCTGCTTGGTTTACGTACAGAATGACCCGGATATCACGCACTCCGCACGGGGTGAAAGGTCAGCACGCAATATAATGCCGCGTCAGTGCCGATGAACCTTTTGACCTAGCCAAGGTATTTGTGCGTTGTCGTGGTTTTATTGTCTTTGTTTGTTTAAAGTAAGTGTGTGGGGGGGGGGGGGGGGAATTCAACCAAAACACTACACAAAGGCATCCATACACTAACCAATACGACTTAATATCGCGGGTTAAGAACTGCGGTATGTGGTAGAAAAAAGCGTGCTTTTTCGCCAGTAGAACCCAGAACGGCAAACCATTATCTTCACCCCCAGAGTTGCCATCGTAGGTCACGGGACATTCCATTTCGGGTTAAGGGGAAGACTGGTCAATCTAAACACTAAATAATATTAATAAGTAAAGACTTGGAGAAGCATAAACGATGGTTATATTCAGTTTTGTGAAGGGTTAAGGCTTAAGGTTAGATAACATACTTACTTAGTCGCTCCTCTTCTACCGTGAGGTGTAGAGTCTTCTACCTTACTTACTTAGTCGCTCCTCTTCTACCGTGAGGTGTAGAGGTTTGCCAAAGAGAACGCCACCCTGCTCTATCCGCCGTCTTTTTCCTGACCTCTTTCCAATCCAGCCCTCTATCACTTAGGGACTTCGTATGTTGTCTTCCCAACGTACTTTGGGACGTCCTCGGGGTCTGCGTCCTTGACTTTTGATCTCCCATGACCGCTTTGGTATCCGATCTTCTTCCATTCTACAGACATGGCCAAACCACTGTAGTTGGGACTGCTCCACTCGTGTCTGCAGGGGTTGAACTTCAAGACTGCTACGTATTGTCTGGTTACGGATCTTGTCCCTTTTCGTCACCTGAACCGCCTTTCTTAGGTACCTCATTTCTGAAGTTTGTAATTGCCTTTCTTGGGCTGTAGTCATTGCCCATGACTCACATCCATATGTCAGGACAGGCACATAGGTCGAGCGGTATACATCCATCTTTGTTGTCCTGCTTATTTCTCTTCTACTGAGGAAACCTCTGTTTATTGCATGGAACAGTCTACCTGCTGCTGCCCTTCGTGCACTCCTCTTTGATTCCTCCCCTGCTGTCTATTACCACTCCTAGATATTTAAAGTTGCTGACCTGCTCTAGTGCTCGTGTTCCCAGGGTTATCTGATATCTCTTTTCATCTCTGGCGATCACCATGGTTTTTGTTTTGGAGTTGCTGATGTGCATTCCTCTCTTCTTCAACTCTTCTTCCCAGACCTGCAAGTTGATCTGGAGATGTGCTTCGGTTTTCGTGATCAGGGCCACATCATCTGCAAATGCTAGTTCCGATATGTAACTTGGTCTCATCTTCCAGTACCCTACTTCATACTTTTTTTGTCCGTTCCTTGCAGGCTTTGATGACTTCATCCATGAGGAGTATGAAAAGGTACGGTGATAGAATGTCCCCCTGTCTTACTCCGCTAGTGGTCTTGAACTCTCCTGACATTTGATTTGATGTCCATCCGCACATAATTTCTGCATGTTTTATAGAAACTCTGTATGACAGAGATCGGGGGTCCTAGGATGTTCTTCCTTGTCAGGCACTCCCAGAATTTGTCCCAATGAACTTTATCAAATGCTTTCTCCAAATCCAAAAAACAGAGATGCATCTCTTTATCATATTCAAGAGTTTTTTCACTTAGCTGTCTGAGTGTAAAGATAAGGTCTTGAGTCTGTCTGTTTGTCCTAAACCCACATTGAGTTTCATCCATTATGGCTCTGCTAGACCTCTAAATCGCTGTTCTAGAATCCTAGAGTAGACTTTCCCGGGGACAATGCCATGCTGATATAGACACTGGATGCTACTCTCCTTATCATGGACCAACGTTGAGAGATTCAAGAAATTCGTTACTAAACGGCAGGAAAAAGCCGCAACAGAAGCATGAACTATCGTCTATTCTCGCGGGATATTTGGCACCCCAAATATTTGTATTAATGGCCAATGCTGTAAAGTCACTACCTCAAATTCGGTTCTTAAAATATATTTCTTTTTGTTTGGGGTGAATTAAGACAGGTACCACAAAGAGTAATTGGAATATAAACATCAATCCCACCTCGGGATCAAGATGCTGAGCAGCGCATGAGCTGCAGTGGTCAGCGACCCATAGCTGACTGCTAGCGTCAGGGCCAGTGAACCAAAGCTGCCAAGACCCTTCTACACCTCCACGCGGTGATCCTGGATAACAGGATGTAGCAGGGCAGACTGGCTAAGGTGAAGGGATCGAAAAGGGAATGCTAACCCGGTACTCAAAAAATGCTTGCTGAAGTCGGATGTGCTGGACCGAAAGGTGCAAATATCGCAGTCAAGCTGTAAACTACGACACAACGCATTCCGTTCTCTGGACGACATTCTGTTACTTAAGCCCTTTCAGGGTTTGGTAGCGGGAGATTGAGAACGAACGAAGCCAAGCCAATCCCACCTCAAGGTGACATAGTCTCGATCTATTCAAAACCCCATCGCAATAGACCCAAGAGTCATAGCAATTAGTTATGGTCCCCTTTTTCTATGTTTTAAGTGGGGCCAACTAGATACGGCCCATTTATGTTATCGTTTTGATTGGGGCCCACAAGAGTCCGCAAACTAGATATGACCCAATTAAATGCTGTCCTGTTAAATGGACCCCCCCCCCCCCCCCACCCCCCACCCCTCCAACTAATCCACAATAGTTTCAAAAATAGCTATATTCCACTTCTTTTGGTGACACAGTTTGGGTGTCCTCTAAACCTCACCACGAGGGCCCACAATAGACCCAACATTTGCAAGGGACCCTATATATGTTTATTTTGCTCATCAATAATTTATTGTTTATTTCACCTTCAACAGAAAAACAACATATGCCTTACCGGGGTTTCGATCCTCTGCCTTCTTTATCAGCAGACAGGCATTGAAATCATTCGGCCACGTGTAGATATATAAATAAATCAGTATTTAAACAAATTAAATTTACAAACAAAGAAAAGGACAAAAACAAATGTTTTTCGGTACAAGTTGTCATTGATACTAAGCCAGGTCTTTCTGGTTAACAAATATTTTATTTTTTTAAATTATTTTTTTCCCATTCGCCTTATTTCTTTATTCCCCAAAGGAGGTGTTCGTTGCACTATGTTTTCATTTTGCGTCTGTCGGCACAGTGCATCCGACTTCAGCACATTTTTACGCAAGGGTCTGCTTCCTCCTGCATTTTCCAAGAGTTTAATTACCGCGGTAACGACCGGTGCTTGATTGGGGCGCGAACCTAGAACCTTTGGGTTGTGAGCCGTATCACTTAACCACTATCCCACGCCGTCCCTCTGGTGACAGATATGACAGCTGTCAAGTTGGGTATAGTTACACTTACTGAACTCAAGTTTGAACGAAATAGGAATCTCGTTTCTTGTTGTTGAATTGTTTCTCTAGACCAAGGCTCTTCGGCCTGGACACAAGCGCATACTAGTGTACGGTGTACGGTAACAGAATAATGATTCTGTGTTAACATATATTGTTATTAGTATGGCAATGCATATGCTAGACAACATGAGGACACCATGGCAGATTACCAGCGTGCCAACAAAAGTGAACATTTTGAGAATCTGTGTTTTTCCCGTGGCAGCATATGACTGTGAAACATGGACAGTTACTCAAAACCTCAAGGAAGAGAATCGAGTCCCTCGAGTCGACATGTTATAGAAGAGTACTCATAATACCATGGACCGAAAAAAGAAGAATACAGACGTACAACAAGATTTGGTCATAGAAGAGAAATGGTTTATAAATTCTATCATGAACAGTCCACTGTAAACTACGACACAACGCATTCCGTTCTCTGGACTACATTCTGCTACTTAAGCCCTTTCAGGGTTTGGTAGTGGGAGATTGAGAACGAACGAAAAAGAAGAAGAACAGAAAATTGAAATACTTTGGCCACATCAAAAGCCACAACGGTCTTGAGAGAACGGTAATGAACGGTATGGTGCCGGGCAAGAGGTAGACCAAGAAGGCGAAAGCACCAGGATGTCAAGGAATGCTTGGGCGTGACTCTGGAGATTTGACAAGAGATTGAGTTTCTTTTAGACGGGTTGTGATGAGAGCGTTGTTCTGCAAAGGACATACCACATGATGATGATGATATATTAAAGACATTCAAAATACGAACTCACTTGATGATCGCAATTATTTTTTTCAATGTAGATTTTAATGAAGAATTAAGAAAAATGTTCACTCACGGAAGTGATCAAAGTGGGCTCTAAATATAGAAAGGTTGATGAACCCTAGTCTAGAGCAGGACATTTCTGGGCCCAGGTAGCTGTCAGTTCAGTAGGTGTAACTTTACCCAATCTGAAAACTGTCATATTTGACCTGGACATGCTTGACCAACACTGGTCAATCTGGTGTTCTGTGATATGGTCATGCTTGACCAACACTGGTCAATCTGGTGTTCTGTGATATGGTCTGGTGATCGCCCGGTGACCTTAAATACATGGTTGTGTGGGAACATGTTTCCTTCAATTATATTTTTGTTGAGCTCACTTTACTCTGAAAACATGTCTCCATGTTCGTTCATCTGTGCCATTCCTTGTCTTTCCACAATATGTTCATAATCCAGATTGTTAGCACTGCTTAGACACCCGAGCATTAGTTTGGCAACATAGCAACAGCTGATAAACAATATATTTATGCCGACTCTGTGTTACCAGCGCCAAACATAGACTCGGTCCATGGCGTCTGAGAGTGGAATTTCGACTTGTGAAATGAAGTGTTTGAGGAAGGTCATCGGTGTTACCAGGAGAGACAGAATGCGGAACGACGACATTCTAAGTATGGTCGGCACTACGGCTTGTACCAAATACATTTCCAGGCAGAAAATAAGTTGGTTTGGTCATCTCATGAAAATGCGCCCTGATCAACTTCCACTGACGGCTTACAATGCTGGTAGATCTGGCTACAGGGCATGGGGGTGGCTGGGAGGCAGATGGATAGAGGGCATTAGAGTGATTGTGCAGCGACACATGCTTACATTGACCGACGCATCGCACTTGGCGCAGGACAGAAAACTTAAGCTCCCCACGTCGCTTAGGGGCACAAATGGCAAGAAGTAGTGCTTCTTAGTAGTCCTCCCTGGATACGGACTGTTTTCGTGGCAGCCTGGCTAACGAGGTACGGGAACGACGTGATCTCCGTAGTGGTCAGTACACGCAGATGAAACCAAGCATGGTACACCCGCCTGGAGGACCCCGGTCCACCTTCATCAGCAACGCTCGGGATGTGAAGAAAGCTACTGCAACCCGCCACTTAACGTCCTTTTCAAGGCGTACAAAAGAGTAAACCTACTCATTATGGGCATCCCCGAACAACAACAACAACAACGTACCCCCATTCCTCACCTCCCAACAAAGACAACACACACATATACATATAGTGGTCCGTGTTGTGCGTGTTTGAGACACTCCTGACCGACATGTCCCAGAATGCCATTCTGTAACAGCGTCAATCACTACAAGACCGGCCGTCCTATTGCTAAAGCCTAGCGGATCTAGATCGAGTTGTTTGTTCAGCACGTGGTTTTTGTTTTTGTTGTATTTTTGCCCACTCGAAATTGTCGACTCAATGAATCTGTCGCCTGTGTCAGGGATGGTACGATTGACATCCCCATGCACGTGTCAAGTACAACCGATAGTATATTGGCACTTGAATGTCAGAGTTAAGGAAAAAGCAAGGCGTCTCGGTCTATGTAGACCATGCGTGTGGCTCCCTGTGAGTTTAGTCCAGCTCTGTCTCCTGTAGACCATGCGTGTGTCTCCCTGTGAGTTTAGTCCAGCTCTGTCTCCTGTAGACCATGCGTGTGGCGCCCTGTGAGTTTAGTCCAGCTCTGTCTCCTGTAGACCATGCGTGTGGCGCCCTGTGAGTTTAGTCCAGCTCTGTCTCCTGTAGACCATGCGTGTGGCTCCCTGTGAGTTTAGTCCAGCTCTGTCTCCTGTAGACCATGCGTGTGGCTCCCTGTGAGTTTAGTCCAGCTCTGTCTCCTGTAGACCATGCGTGTGTCTCCCTGTGAGTTTAGTCCAGCTCTGTCTCCTGTAGACCATGCGTGTGGCGCCCTGTGAGTTTAGTCCAGCTCTGTCTCCTGTAGACCATGCGTGTGGTGCCCTGTGAGTTTAGTCCAGCTCTGTCTCCTGTAGACCATGCGTGTGGCGCCCTGTGAGTTTAGTCTAGCTCTGTCTCCTGTAGACCATGCGTGTGGCGCCTTGTGAGTTTAGTCCAGCTGTCTCCTGTATTTCGACACTGTCTGCTGTTTCTGTAAAGGCCGATCCATGAGTGACAGTCCCTTCCGTTAGATCATACAACCATGATGAGGAGGCTGCCTTGCCTGGCTGTTTCTTGATCTCTTCAGTCTTCCTCTTTTCCCTGCACCCAGAAGGCCTTTACGAGCGTCAGCAGCCACTATCCCCCCTCCAAACAGCTCGGTCCTGAGCAATTTTTTCCCAGCCCTAGGATGGGATGTCACATGACTTCGTCTCTCTTGCATATGTCCTTGAATCGCAGCGTGGGACGCCCAAATTTTCTAGCCCCAATGGCCAGTTGCCTATATAGGATATCCTTTGGCAGCATCTCATCATCCATGCCCTAAACATACCTCAACCACCGAAGATGTTTCTGGCTCAACAGCAAGTACTCTTTGCGGTCACTCCACATTGCACAAACATTATACATCATACAATAAAGTATCTCGACCACACTATCCCTGACAGCAGTAACTGCTATGGCATTACCTTCACATTCCTGCAATCCCGATATTAAATTCGATCGATCAGTACTGCACTGTGTTCCCTGTTGTCATTCCATGTGAACCCTTCCTGCCGCCTCCAGACTCTATGCATGACGTTCTTTCTTCTTCTTCTGCTTATTCTTCTTCTTCGTACGCTGTCAACTTGAATTTGTTCGAAGAAAGCAGCTGTCATCCTGAGGCTGTCGACACTACCATAGAGTTTGTCTAGTGTTGCCACTGGTGATGGCCACATGTGCTTTCTCTGGTCCTCTTATGTCGGGCAGTTTTGCAGCAGATGTTCAGCGGTCATTTTCCCTGTACCACACGAGCATTCGTCAGTGCCACCTATCTTCAGTTAATTGAATAGATGGTACTCCAGTCTGTTGTGTCCTGTGCGGAGTCTGAAGTCCACGACCTGCTCTCTTCTGTTCAACTGGTAATAGGCATCATTTTTTGTGTAGCCAGTATGCTCTGTTTCCCATTTGGCCATGTACCTAGCTCTAATAAACCTTTTGGACTCTTCATAGGTCACACTAGAATCTGGTTGTGGTAGTCTTGCACCTTCTTTTGCCAGTCTGTCTGCCTCCTCATTGCCTTGAATGTTACAGTGGGATGGAACCCATTGTATGACTACTCTTTTTGGTGCGGACTGCTGGCCTAGTTGACAGAGTACTGCTCTTAAATCATTAAGTTCAGTATTTTTCTGGCTTTTTAGTGCTGTAACCACGGACAGGGCATCTGTAAACAGGACTATCTGGCTTTCATTGTTTTCGTCTGTCAGCATTGCTTTAACTGCAGCCTTCAGTGCCTCTGCCTCCGCTCTGAAATTGCTTGAGAATTTTCCTTTGCCACTGACCGAGTTATTTTTCTACCATTTGTTAGGCTCAGGAATACCCCTCCCCCTCCGTTCTGTGTTGTGTTTGTTACAGAACCGTCGGTGTATGCATGGGTCCAGTCTAATGCATGGTGTTCATAGAACGATCGGGATCCTTCCAAGCTCGCAAGCAGAGGCGCGTTCTTGCCAGATCTCAATCGATGAAGTTGCCCAACAGGCAGGCCTCGGAAGCACAATCACCATACTAAACCGTCGCCGTTTGGCACTATTTGGATATGTGACCCGCTTTGTCGAAGACGCCCTCAATCACTATCTCTTAAAGCAGGCCGTAGACGTGGGAAATAATCCTCTCCATCATAGTCTAGCCCCCACGACCACCTGGTTAGGTCAACTCGGATATACATAATCCACATAGCATGCAGGCTGGGACTCAACTTGCTTAGTCACTCTCCTCTTCTACCATGGAGTGCAGAATCTTCTACTTTACTTGCTTCATCACGTATCTTCTAATCTGGGGTGTAGGGTCTTCTACAATACTTACTTAGTCACTCCTTTGCTACCCTATTTTGTATTCTTCTACCTTATTCAGTTAGTTGCTCCTCTTCCAACTTAACTCAACTTAACGTCTTTATACTGGTTTAGAAGACCCTGCAGAGTCTGTATACAACCCTTTGGTGTAGGGGCTTCTACCTTACTTAGTTACTTTTTTAAACCTATGAGTTGTAGAGTCTCCTACCTTACTTAGTTTGTCCTTGTTTTCCTTTTCTTATCTGAGGTGCACAATCTTCTTCCTTACTTTCTTAGTCACTCTTCTTCTACCCTGAGGAGAAAAATTAGGTTCCAAAACCCCATCTTACGTCAAAGTCAGAAAAAGTACTGTTCCAAAACCCCATCTTACGTCAAGGTCAGAAAAAAGTACTGTTCCAAAACCCCATCTTACGTCAAGGTCAGAAAAAAGTACTGTTCCAAAACCCCATCTTACGTCAAGGTAAGAAAAAAGTACTGTTCAAAACCCCATCTTATGTCAAGGTCAGAAAAAAGTACTGTTCCAAAACCCCATCTTATGCCAAGGTCAGAAAAAAGTACTGTTTCAAAACCCCATCTTAAGTCAAGGTCATAAAAAGTAGTTCCAAAACCTGCATCTGACGTCAGGGAGAGAAAAAAGTACTGTTCCAAAACTCCATCTTATGCCAAGGTCAGAAAAAAGTACTGTTTCAAAACCCCATCTTAAGTCAAGGTCATAAAAAGTAGTTCCAAAAACTGCATCTGACGTCAGGGAGAGAAAAAAGTACTGTTCCAAAACTCCTATTGACGCTAAGGTCAGGAGTCCTCACCACCTCAGGGCCAGATCAAATGTATTGAACACGACGCCCACCTCAGACCCTCGTCCTGCTTCTGGAAACATCCGACCTTTCATCCTGTCCCACTATTTAGTCTCTTACCCACTAGCATCTTCTACTCTCCTCCTTGCTTCAACCTCTCCCAACCTCTCTCACTCTCCATTCACTGGCAAATTATTCTAACTGCTGGATCACACAGCGAGCCTTCACATCTCTTTAACAATATTACATGTCAAATAATTCCATCAAGAAGATGAAGAGTGCATGAGCTACAGTGGTCAGCGACCCATAGCTGACTGCTAGCGTCAGGGTCAGCGAACCAGAGCTGCCAAGACCCTTCTACACCTTCACACGGTGATCCTGGATAACAGGCTGCAATAGAGCAGACTGGCTAAGTAGAAGGGATCAAAGAGGGAAGGCTAACCTCTAACCAAAAATGCCTGCTGAAGTCGGATGTGTCGGACCGAAAAGTGCAACTATTGCAGTCAAGCTGTAAACTACGGCACAGGACATTCTGTTTTCCGGACAACATCCCGCTGCGTTCAAAACTCTTTTCAGGGATTGGTAGCGGGAGATTGAGAACGAACAAAGAAGAAGAAATTATTCCACATGATGTATCACAGAGAAGCCTTCACATCTTGTTAACAATATTACATGACTTGTCAAACTTTCCCACCTTATGTATCACAGAGAAGCCTTCACATCTTGTTAACAATATTACATGACTTGTCAAACTTTCCCACCTTATGTATCACAGAGAAGCCTTCACATCTTGTTAACAATATTACATGACTTGTCAAACTTTCCCACCTTATGTATCACAGAGAAGCCTTCACATCTTGTTAACAATATTACATGACTTGTCAAACTTTCCCACCTTATGTATCACAGAGGTGCCTTCACATCTTGTTAACAATATTACATGACTTGTCAAACTTTCCCACCTTATGTAACACAGAGGAGCCTTCACATCTTGTTAACAATATTACATGACTTGTCAAACTTTCCCACCTTATGTATCACAGAGAAGCCTTCACATCTTGTTAACAATATTACATGACTTGTCAAACTTTCCCACCTTATGTATCACAGAGGAGCCTTCACATCTTGTTAACAATATTACATGACTTGTCAAACTTTCCCACCTTATGTAACACAGAGGAGCCTTCACATCTTGTTAACAATATTACATGACTTGTCAAACTTTCCCACCTTATGTATCACAGAGGAGCCTTCACATCTTGTTAACAATATTACATGACTTGTCAAACTTTCCCACCTTATGTAACACAGAGGAGCCTTCACATCTTGTTAACAATATTACATGACTTGTCAAACTTTCCCACCTTATGTAACACAGAGGAGCCTTCACATCTTGTTAACAATATTACATGACTTGTCAAACTTTCCCACCTTATGTATCACAGAGGAGCCTTTACTTCTCTTTAACAATATTACATGACTTGTCAAACTTTCCCACCTTATGTATCACAGAGGAGCCTTCACATCTTGTTAACAATATTACATGACTTGTCAAACTTTCCCACCTTATGTATCACAGAGGAGCCTTTACTTCTCTTTAACAATATTACATGACTTGTCAAACTTTCCCACCTTATGTATCACAGAGGAGCCTTCACATCTTGTTAACAATATTACATGACTTGTCAAACTTTCCCACCTTATGTATCACAGAGGAGCCTTCACATCTTGTTAACAATATTACATGACTTGTCAAACTTTCCCACCTGATGTATCACAGAGCAGCCTTCACTTCTCTTTAACAATATTACATGACTTGTCAAACTTTCCCACCTGATGTAACACAGAGCAGCCTTCACATCTTGTTAACAATATTACATGACTTGTCAAACTTTCCCACCTGATGTTCACACTCCCCTAGCTTTAGTTGAACATTGTTGTGAGACTTGTGGTCAAACTATCACATCTCATCTATCACATCTCATCTATCACATCTCATTTATCACATAGTGAGTCTTGACTTGATTTCGTCAACAGTTATCCAGCTACTGGGTTTGAATGGTACTCTACATGCTGACGCTGCAGAATGTCATACAGAGGAGAGGCACATTACCGCAGCCACAGTCGCTGCAATGTAAGAGGAGAGGGGGAGATATGAGAGTCTTGAAAGGGGAGGGGGGGGGCAAATGAGAGTCTTGGGTGTTGGGGAGGGGGGAGATATACGAGTCGAGGGGGGGAGATATGTGAGTCGTGGGGGGGGGGGGAGATATGAGAGCCTTGGGGGTGGGTGGGGGTAATAGATATGAGTCAAGGTGGGGGAGATTTGAGTATCATTTTAGCGGAAGATGGGGGGGGGGGGGGGAAGAATGAATGTAGGGTTAAGAAAGGGTGAGATTATCGTCCATGTCTCATAGAACTGCCTCACCTCTCCGGACTCTGTGCCGGCCTAACCTCCCCGGACTCTGTGCCGGCCTCACCTACCCGGACTCTGTGCCGGCATCACCTCCTCTGAGAGGATGGACACTTTAAATTGTGGGATTTAAACACCAGCACTTTTGTATGTTCGTTGTTTGAGAGGCAAACACCGTACCTTTCAGCTACAGCCACTCGGATGTTTGCGTCAAGGTCAATGAAAAAAGTGGATCAAGACCCTTTCCCACCTCTAAGTGGCGGCCCTGAAAACAGGCTGCACCATGGCAGCGTGGCTAAAAGAATAAGGATCAACGAGGGACACCTAACCCAGTTCCAACAATACACTACTGCTGAAACCAGATGTGTCTGGTTGAAAGTCACAGATATCGCAGCCTCGCTTTGAACTATACACCACAGCGTAACAAAATATCATTTTCTGAATGAATGCAGCAGAAGAAATAGACAAATTCCTGGGGAAAGCCTGCTGTTTACTGATGTAAGAACCCATACAGCCAGCTGTTTATTGTTGTAAGAACCCATACAGCCAGCTGTTTATTGTTGTAAGAACCCATATAGCCAGCTGTTTACTGATGTAAGAACCCATACAGCCAGCTGTTTATTGTTGTAAGAACCCATATAGCCAGCTGTTTACTGATGTAAGAACCCATACAGCCAGCTGTTTATTGTTGTAAGAACCCATACAGCCAGCTGTTTATTGTTGTAAGAACCCATACAGCCAGCTGTTTGCTGTTGTAAGAACCCATACAGCCAGCTGTTTATTGTTGTAAGAACCCATATAGCCAGCTGTTTACTGATGTAAGAACCCATACAGCCAGCTGTTTATTGTTGTAAGAACCCATACAGCCAGCTGTTTGCTATTGCAAGAACCCATACAGCCAGCTGTTTATTGTTGTAAGAACCCATACAGCCAGCTGTTTACTGTTGCAAGAACCCATACAGCCAGCTGTTTATTGTTGTAAGAACCCATACAGCCAGCTGTTTGCTGTTGCAAGAACTCATACAGCCAGCTGTTTACTGTTGTAAGAACCCATACAGCCAGCTGTTTATTGTTGTAATAACCCATACAGCCAGCTGTTTACTGTTGCAAGAACCCATACAGCCAGCTGTTTATTGTTGTAAGAACCCATACAGCCAGCTGTTTGCTGTTGCAAGAACTCATACAGCCAGCTGTTTACTGTTGTAAGAACCCATACAGCCAGCTGTTAACTTGTAATAACCCATACAGCCAGCTGTTTACTGTTGTAATAACCCATACAGCCAGCTGTTTATTGTTGTAATAACCCATACAGCCAGCTGTTTACTGTTGTAATAACCCATACAGCCAGCTGTTAACTGTTGTAATAACCCATACAGCCAGCTGTTTATTGTTGTAATAACCCATACAGCCAGCTGTTTATTGTTGTAATAACCCATACAGCCAGCTGTTAACTGTTGTAAGAACTAATACAGCTACATGCCACAACAGCAACCAACCATATGACACACAGGACATCATGGGATGTTATGATGTTTGCTGGCTTATGACTTACCGGGCAAATAAACAAAGAATTTCTGGACACCCAAACTTTTCTTCTTCTTTGATCATCTGATGCTATGCTTCTAGCCTGGTGAGGCTCACAAAGGAGGAGCCTGTTCGTTGCAGGTCTTCGCCGTCAGCCGGTCCCCCACAGCTTTTCAGGATTGGACGCTCTCATGAGCCAGACTGCCTCTCTTTGGTCTGCATATGTGGGGCAGTCCTGCAGGATATGTTCGTCACACAAACAAAAATTTGGGACAATTGCGTTTGCAGGTAAAGTGATGGTGAGTGTTTTCAGAGACAAACTTGGCATCATTCATGTTGGTTTTCTACCCTGTGGTGCCACTATCAATAGTGAACCAGTACATATGCATTTTGAGTGATTTGTGCATTACCGTGTGCTGGAAGGAACTGATTTGATCACAAATGGCATATTTGATCACAAATGGCATATTTGATCACAAATGGCATATTTGATCACAAATGGCATATTTGGTCACAAATGGCATATTTGATCACAAATGGCATCATGCTTCTGCACGATAATGCTCGACCTCATACGGCTCCCCGCGCTATGTACCATCTGCAGCAACTCAGCTGGGAAGTATTGCCACATCCACCTTAAAGCCCAGACTTCACTTCAATCGATTTCCACCTGTTTGGACACCTAAAATAATTCCTCGGAGGTCAGCATTTCAGCACTGATGAAGAATGAAACAGGCTATCCTGGATTGGTTCAGACATACCGACAAATCTTTTTACGCTGAAGCTTTTCAAGCATTACTTAAACGCTGGGATAAGTGGATAAACGTTGCTGGAAATTATATAGAAAAATAAATGAGTTGACCATTCTGTATGGTACTGTGCCTTGGAAGCGTAAGAGAGACGGAGACAGAAAAACAGATGGTAAGACAAGATCAGAGAGTGGACGGGAATGTCCATAGCTAGAACAAATGTCCTGACACAATACTGAGTGGAGTGACGGGAACTGGTCCAACAATCTGCAGTATTGATGCCTCAATGACCTTTCAGGTTACAGGACTGATGATGATGATGAACAGAATGATGAAGAGACAGGTCAGAAAAATGCATATGTGCAGAGGAAGATAGATTTTGGAGTATCTATGGGAGAGGGGGGAAAGTGTGTCCTGTCTGAAATGATCCGACGAACAAGAAATCAACACGTGACTGGGACTCTTAGAGTATGTATACACTTGGTTGGCTGCTTGAACGGAGAACGGATGGGAATTCACCTGTGTGATGACGTTGGTTCCTATAATTTAAAAAAAATCATTTTAACTTAACTTCTTTATACTGGCTTAGAAGACTGCAGAATCTGAATACAACCAGTTGAGTATTTTGACTACTTAAAAAAAATAATTTTTTCCTTACAGAAAAAAAGTTCTCGATTTGAATCTGAATGTCCCTCGTATCTCACATAATTGTTTCTTCTCTTTCTCCCTACGTACAGAACTATACTGATCATCATTGCTGTCCTGATGCTGATTGGCACAAGTTTTGACATTATTTTTGTCCAGTGGCCGAAGTGGAAGGCCAGCTCTAACGAGGAGGAAGACCTCCGGGTCAATGGTCTAATAACACAAGTTCCAAGTTACAGCGCCATTGGGGCAGATAGTACAGATCCTAATAATGAGCTAACTCCACTCCTTGGCAAAGTCACACCAGTGCAGCATGGTAACAGTCACTATTGTGTGTGTGTGTGTGGTGGGGGGGGGGGGGGGGGGCACAAAAACAAGTATAGCATATTTTAAGAAAGGTGAGTATGTTTTAATAAAGACAACTATAATTTAACATGAAGTGTAATTTGACATAGTGACATAGACAAGTATAATTTGACATAGACAACTATAATTTAACATGAAGTGTAATTTGACATAGTGACATAGACAAGTATAATTTAACATAAAGTATAATTTGACATAGACGAGTATAATTTGACATAGACGAGTATAATTTAACAGACACGCATAATTTAACATAGGCAAGCATAATTTAACATAGGAAAATATAATTTAACCTAAAGTATATGTTAACTGGCAAGTATGATTTGACATAGACAAGTATAATTTAACATAGACAAGCATAATGTAACATAGAGAAGTATAATTTAACAGAAAGTATAATTTAACACAGCCAAGTATAATTTAACACAGACATGTATAATTTAACATAAACACGTATACTTTGACATAGACAAGTATAATTTGACATGGACAAGTATAATTTGACATGGACAAGTATAATTTGACATGGACAAGTATAATTTAACATACACAGTATAATTTAACAGAAAGTGTAATTTAACCTAAACAAGTACAATTTTACATAGTAGACAAGTATAATTAAACATAAACAAATATAATTTAACATAATACTTTAATTTAACAGAGACAAGTTTAATTTAATATAGGTAAGTATAATTAATTTAACCACTTATGGTGTGTAACAACAGAATTCGAGGTGACTTAGTACAGGTTTATAAGATAATCAAAGGAACAGACAAGTTAGACAATTATAACAAGTTTTTTTTAAATACAACCAACTATAAGAACAAGAGGGCCAAGCTACAAATTAACTAAAGAAAGGTTCAGTTTAGATATTAGGAAACATTTTTTTAGTCAGAGAGTGGTAAATGCTTGGAATGCATTGCCTCAGGAAGTAGTGGAGGCAGGGACAATTATTGCATTTAAGAATAAATTGGATGCGCATAGCTTTTAGAGCGAGGTAATGTAAATTAAACTGGTTGTATACAGACTCTGCAGAGTCTTCTAAACCAGTATAAAGATGTTAAATTAATAAATGAAATGCCTGAGGGGAATGCTAAATGTGGGGACGGCGTGGCCTAGTGGTTAAGTGGCACGGCTCACAACCAGAAGGTGCTGGGTTCGATCCCCATCACAGCACCGGCCGTTACCCCGAGGAAGCAAACCCTTAGAAAATGCAGGAGGAAGCAGACCCTTACATAAAATGCATGCTGAAGTCGGATGCACTGGGCCGACAGGCGCAAAATAAAAACCACAGTGTAACGCACACACGCCTTGGGGAATAGATAAATAAGGCGAATGCAAAAAAAAAAAAAATGCTAAATGTGACAAGATGGGACAGGAAAAAAAAAAAAAAAAAATGCCAAATGTGACAAGATGGGACAGAATTAGAAAGGATGAGATGAGGAAACAGATGGGCACTAAGCCAGTGCTAGACTTCATTAGAAAACAGCAAATTCAGTGGTTTGGCCACATATCGCGACAGCAAAACAGCGGCGTCCCACATATGACTATCACTGAAACACAGTGGTACTAGAGCTATAGATGACCTCAAAATAGATGGATTAATGTAATATCCGAGGCAGCCAGTTCCACCTTATACGAAGCACACACCAAGGCGCTGTACAGATGTCACTTATATACCTGACTCCAAAAAGCAAACCAGGATCAGACGATAGAAAGATAGAATGGTGTGTTATCATAGTACTTCTTCTTCTTCTGCGTTCATTCTCAATGTCCCGCTACCAAGCCCTGCTTTGCAAGTACCAGGATGTAGTCCGGAGAACGGATTTGCATTGTGTCGCTAGTTTACAGTTTGACTGTGATATTTGCACCTTTCGGTCCGACACATCCGTCTTCGGCAGATCAGAGTGATTAAAATATACTTGTCGTTGCCGTTTTTAGGACTTATTTGTTAATTTTTTTTAAATTTGAGTTTCCATTTGTTTTTTAATCAATCAGAACGCCAAGAGCTCCCTGTGGAGTATAGTTCTTCAATAAATATTCACAATGTCTGTCTGTTTCGTGGACTGAAGACTTAATATAAGTGAGGTCTCTAATATTTCATCACTGATGGCAGTTTCTTGATTTTATTGATGTATCTTTACCTCATTGTTGTGAGACATGCCCTTCAAACTACAGATCTAGTCCTTTTGGTTAGATCAAGCCATGTTCACCATTTTGATGGCGTGGCAGTCTTCCTAGAATTAGCTCTGATTAGAGCGGAATTATTTTGTATGATAGTGTACCTGTTTGATCACTAATGTGGAATAAAGATGCTAAGCAGTGCATGGGCTGCAGCGGTCAACAACCTATAGCTAACTGCTAGCGTCAGGGCCAGCGACCCAGAGCTGCCAAGACCCTTCTACACCCCCACGCGCTGATTTTGGATAACACGCTGCAACAGAGCAGACTGGCTACGAAGAAGGGATTGAAGAGGGAAGGCTAACCCAGTACCCAAAAATGCTTGCTGTAATCGGATGTGTCGGACCAAAAGGTGCAACTATCACAGTCAAGCTGTAAATTACAACACATTCCGTTCTCATGACATCTTGCTACTTGGAAAGTCCTTTCTGTGGCTTGTTAGTGGCAGATTGAGAACGAACAAAGAATATCACTAATGTTTATTAAAACAAGTAAAATACAAATAAAATGAATTTTTTTTAATGAAAATAAAACATGCACACACTCCCACCAAAAAAAAAAATATAAAGTTAGAAGTACTTCTACCTTTGATCATTCCCATCCTATATAATCGAAAAACCAGCATAATAAAATGTCTAACATTGCGTTCTCTATGGCAGGACAGTACCTACAATAACTATCTTTCATTTCCCCAGGATTCAATTTTCATCTGATGTTTGTCATGTTTTGTGTGGACTTCTAATGACTATTATGTGTGTTTTTTTCCTCCTCCCAGATGTCTACACCATAGCTCCTAATTGTGTGTTTTCCTCCTCCCAAATGTCTACACCATAGCTACTTATTGTGTGTTTTCCTCCTCCCAAATGTCTACACCATAGCTCCTAATTGTGTGTTTTCCTCCTCCCAAATGTCTACACCATAGCTCCTAATTGTGTGTTTTCCTCCTCCCAAATGTCTACACCATAGCTCCTAATTGTGTGTTTTCCTCCTCCCAAATGTCTACACCATAGCTCCTAATTGTGTGTTTTCCTCCTCCCAAATGTCAACACCATAGCTCCTAATTGTGTGTTTTCCTCCTCCCAAATGTCTACACCATAGCTACTTATTGTGTGTTTTCCTCCTCCCAAATGTCTACACCATAGCTCCTAATTGTGTGTTTTCCTCCTCCCAAATGTCTACACCATAGCTCCTAATTGTGTGTTTTCCTCCTCCCAAATGTCTACACCATAGCTACTAATTGTGTGTTTTCCTCCTCCCAAATGTCTACACCATAGCTACTAATTGTGTGTTTTCCTCCTCCCAAATGTCTACACCATAGCTACTAATTGTGTGTTTTCCTCCTCCCAGGTGTGTGCACTAAAGTCCTGCTGGCCTTCTCTGTGTACACGAATGGATCTAAAGTCCTAAATACCAGACAACCTCCGGGGTCGCTGAGCTCGATTCATGGCATCAGATTCTTGAGTATGAGCTGGGTCATTCTGGGACATTTATTCATTTTTGGACTGGGACAAGTTGGTAAGTGTCTCTCGAACTTTTCACAGTGCCTATAGTTTTATAATGAACATACGCAATATGGGATCAGGGCGGAGCCAAAGAACATCTGAAGGACATCAGCTATTTCCCTACAAGGACTTCCTTCTCATTGTGGAATCACAAGGAATGAAAGGTTAAAGGTGAGGGTGCGACTTCACCGCCGCAGGACTCCTAATTGTTTTGTTTTTTTTGGGGTTTTTTTCTCTTGCGTTCGCCTTATTTCTCTAATCCCCAAGGCGGTGTGCGTTGCACTGTGGTTTTTATTTTGCGCCTGTCGGCCCAGTGCATCCGACTTCAGCATGCATTTTATGTAAGGGTCTGCTTCCTCCTGCATTTTCTAAAGGTTTGCTTCCCCGGGGTAACGGCCGGTGCTGTGATGGGGATCGAACCCAGCACCTTCTGGTTGTGTGCCGTGCCACTTAACCACTAGGCCACGCCGTCCCCACTCCTCATATGACTCGGTCTCTCTCTCCGCAGAATAGTGGGGGGGGGGGACTCAGTTGTCTCGAGGTAAAGTGTTCGCCTTGTGTGCCGGAGGTCGCGTGTTTGAATCACTGTGGTGACCGGCATTTTTTTTTCACATCATTCTTCTGGTAAAAATTCCCCTGATCTCTGGTTAGTTAGATCAGACTCCTGTGTTCAGTGTCGAGCACATTCAAAATTGCTGCCTGGACAAATTAGAAATCTACCCAAGCTATTTGTACCTTTCCCCAGGGGGTTTGTTAAGAGCAGCTATAGATGGCGCCTAAATGGCTGCCGGTCTACTTAGCTTTAGTGTTTGAGTCCATTAAGATGGACTCGCACATCGATAAAAACCACCCTCCAAGAAACTGGTTGTATACAGATTATGTAGAATCTTCTAAACCAGTATAAAAATGTTAAGTATGCCGCCTACCGAGAGCATCGCACAAAGCATGAACTCCATATCTCCAGTGATGAAACCAGGGATCTCCGGAAAAAAATTACCATCATGAACCGACCATCGCAGCTTGAATTCAAATCTCGATCGTCTGAACACTAGGCAAACGGTATCGGTCATGAAGACCCCCTGCAAGGAATGAGAGAGCCAATGACTTGTAAGCAACCGCGAGGAAATTGATACTGCTCAGTTACACATGGTCAAACAGGATCAAGTTGCTAACAGCAGATGCGAAGAGGAAGACTAACGTCTGGTGAGGCACAATATACTGATCAGACATGTTAGTGTCAGGCAAAACGTACTTGCCAAGACCCTCACCTCGGCCTCCTTGTAGCCCTCCCTGGAAATAGGCTGTTTTCATGACATCCTGACTAACGAAGTTAGGGATCAATGTGATCCCCGTAGTAGTGAGTGACATGCAGATGAAGCCAGGTATAGCACAACCGCCTGGATCACCACGGTCCACCTTCATCACCACGCTCGGTTTGTGAAGAAAGCTACTGCAACCCACTACTTAATGTCCTTTTCAGGGCACAGAAAAGCGTAACCTACTCATTATTTGGAACCACTTAGTGCGCTGGCTTCGCATCTGCGTGGTCCTGGGTTCATTCCCCAGTTGAGGCGGTAGTGTTTTTTCAGATTGCAACGGCTCCCGGGTCGACCCAGCCTTAAATGGGTACCGGCTAAGTCTGGGAAGTAAAAGCAGCGAGGGAGAGGAGATGGCTACCGCCCTCATATAGCCGAGCCTTTAAAATGTGAGATCACTAACACCTCACACCCCTACGGCAGTAATGCTATGGGTTACTTTACTCATTGTGGGCATTCGCAAACAACATGTACAACATACTGACCAAGACCTCTGCCTTATATATCTGTTACAGCAGCCCTTAAACGGGTGTGTTAAGCCGAAGGCTCTGTGTAGTATGTTCTTTATTTTTGGTTATTGCGACCTACTAGGCCTGGGGAAGTTAGATTGCGTACTTGGTTGACATTTCATGACTTTATTTTAGGACTTTGTTTGGACAGCAGCTAACAGCCAACTCTTTCAGATTTTTAACTACCAAGACGTCTGTTATGTGCACATTGTGTACATGGGATCTCCAAGATTTGTCTTTTATGTGCACATTGTGTACATGGGATCTCCAAGATTTGTCTTTTATGTGTACATGGGATCTCCAAGATTTGTCTTTTATGTGTACATGGGATCTCCAAGATTTGTCTTTTATGTGCACATTGTGTACATGAGATCTCAAAGATTTTTTGTCAATCTCCAATATAACTCCTATGTGATACGGAATCCATCCAGAGTTGATCAGCGAGCGGTGATTCGGTTTCTTACAGCTGAAGGATGCCGACCAGTTGACATTCATCGCAGAATGCAGGCAGTGTATGGTGACAAAAGTGTGTAGAAGACAACAGTGAAGATCTGGACAACGATGTTTAAAGGACGACCTAAGTTAACGAAATATCGTCCGAGACCAGGTCAGGCGCATGTTGTTGCGTTAACTCACGTCCGAGACCAGGCCAGGCTCATATTGTTGCGTTAACTCACGTCCTTCTTTAAACACCACTTTAAACAACTGGACGAATTCCGTATCTTACCCGCCATGTTTTCAACAATCTGCCGAGGAATCTATGAGTCAGAGGACAATGAAACTTTTAAACTTACGAGAGTTGGTAAGGGTTGATTACTCCAGAAGTGACGTCATCATGCACATCACACATATGTTCACTTGTTGCAGCTTAGTCCGGTTTCATTTGAATACGCCTCGTAGTTTTTTCAGTTCATTAAAATGAAATAGAATTGAATTTACCCCAGTATCTGCACTGTAGCTAACGCATTCTGTCGGTCTATTTTATTTTCTGGGTTGTTTCCCATAGCCTATCGACCTCCTGAAAGTGACTGCAAGGCAGCAGTTGGTTTGTTTAGTGAAACTTGCTTCCCCTGTACTTGGGCAGGCCTAAACCTTTCCTATCAGGCAAAATACACTGGACAGTGTGAACATTTTCGCTGTCGCGCTAATGTCAACTCTTCAAACTCTGGAAGACTCACTGAAGAAC
This sequence comes from Ariolimax columbianus, assembly GCA_036924085.1. Classification (NCBI taxonomy): domain Eukaryota; kingdom Metazoa; phylum Mollusca; class Gastropoda; order Stylommatophora; family Arionidae; genus Ariolimax; species Ariolimax columbianus. The sequence continues at coordinate 5,533,588 of JAVGWX010000020.1, read as the reverse complement.
TGTGACATTGACCCTGATAATTGCATGAGCATGGCTGCTGATCGCTCTACCTGGCATAGCAAAATTTCTTCTGACACAGCACATATGGAGTAGACAAGAATCAAGGAAGCTGCACGGAGACGAGTGACACGAAAGGAAGAGACGAGCTGCCTCCGTCTGACGGTCAGACAGTGTTTCTATGCCCTCAGTGTGACAGACGCTTTTGGTCTCGTATTGGTTTGGCTTGGTATTCGTTCATTCTCAATCTCTCGCTATCAAACCCTGAAAGGGCTTAAGTAGCAGAATGTAGTCCAGAGAAAGGAATGCGTTGTGTCGTAGTTTACAGCTTGACTGATATTTACACCTTTCGGTTCAACACATCCGACTTCGGCAAGCATTTTTTTAGTACCGGGTTAGCATTCCCTATTAGATCCCTTCTCTTTAGCCAGTCTGCCCTGCTGCAGCCTGTTATCCAGGATCACCGCGTGGAGGTGTAGAAGGGTCTTGGCAGCTCTTGTTCGCTGGCCCTGATGCTAGCAGTCAGCTATGGGTCGCTGACCACTGCAGCTCATTCACTGCTCAGCAGTATTGGTTTGATCAGTCACTTGCAAACCCACTCCAGAATTAACAGATGACAATGTGGATCCTCATCGAAAACGATGGACAAACAACGTCAACAGCAATGTGGAGAATGAAACACTCAACTTAAAGCGGTTTTACACAAAAGAGAATTCCTTACAATATCCTGGCGATTGCTGGTCTAATTGAAAGGTGTGCAGATTAACTGCACACACCACTATTTTGAAAATATATCCGTGGAAAAATTGTTGTGGGAAAAACCATCATGAATGACTTGCAGGATCCTAAACGCAGCTGTTGGTCACCAAGAAGTCCTGTGCACTTCATTTTACTTTAATTATTTGATTTGGTTTCTACCTCGCAGGTAACATTGCTTCAGTCATCCTAATCTTGTTTAAAAGATGGACATTCAATGCTATTGGCAATGCTTTTGTGTCAGTGGACACGTTCTTCACTCTCAGGTAACAACAATTTGATGAATAATCATATTTCTCACTTGTTTTTAAAATACAGTGTCTTTGATTAGGATAGTTATAGAGCACTCACTTTGGTTGTTGTTATGGGTCCAGCAGCATCTAGGCTCTTGCCCTTCTGCCCAGTGTCATGTAATGGTATCTATCTATCTATCTTCAGTCCACTTGTGTCGTCAAACATGTGGGGAGGTGTGACCTCCTTTGTTTTAGATTTTGTTTTGGCAGGTGAAAATCCACTGGTGACTTGCCAGATAAATCTCAGCATCTGTTAGCCCATGGAATATATGATCGCCCATTTTAGGGACTGGTGGAGGTGGAAGCGTAAATTAGAGCAAGGTAGACCCGCAGTCGCAAGCAAAAATTTTGGCCTGACCATAAATGCCAAAAAAACAAAGGTCATGTACCAACCAGCACCAGGCATGCCGTACACAAAACCAGAGACTACAGTCAGCGGGCAGACGCTGAATGTCATAGACAAATTCATATATCTGGGCAGCTTGCTATCGAGATCTGTCAGCCTAGACGATGAGGTGGCAAGCAGAATAGCAAAGGCCAGCACAGCCTTTGGTAGAATTCGCTCGATGGTGTTGGCACGTCGTGGCATCAGCGTCAAGACCAAACTCAAAGTCTACCGTGCAACCATCATTCCAACCCTACTATACGCTTGCGAAAGCTGGACTGTATACTCTGGACATGCAAGGAGGTTAAACCACTTCCACACAGGTTGCCTGAGGCGAATATTCCACATTCAATGGCAAGATCGTGTCACTGACATCGAGGTTCTCTCGAGGGCTAACATGCCCAGCATCCATGCACTGCTAGAAAAAGCACGACTAGGATGGGCCGGACACCTCGTCTGTATGTCAGACGAGCGGCTCCAAAAGAAGCTTCTCTATGGCGAGCTGAGAGAGGGATGGCGCGAGAGAGGGCGCCCAAAGAAACGTTTTAAAGACGGTCTGAAGGACTCACTGAAAAGTTGCCAGATAGACATCGACACCTGGGAATGTCTTGCGCAAAACAGATCTGACTGGAGAAGCGCATTCAAATCGGGTGTAGATACCGGCGAAGACGACCGTGTTGTAAAAGCCAGGAGCAGATGCGAGACCCGGAAATCCCGAACAGCGGGAACACCATCACCTTCTACAAACCTTGTGTGCCCGCTATGTAGCAGATGTTTTCGTGCCCGCATTGGCGGTTCTCATCTACAACGATGGACAACGATTATTATTAGACCCGCAGCCTGTCATTCACAATCTACGCCGCTCCGCTAACCACATAGCCAAGACATAATGTGATAGCCACATAGTCCCCTTTTTGCAACATATTTTCTGTAGGGTGAATATCCCTAGAATAATTTTAGTAGATTTTTTACTTGTCAGAGGAGTGGCTGTTAGCTCTACTCTTTTCGATTTCCAACTTCTAAGGCATTTTTAACGTGCGTGCCACTGCTTGCGGGTGTCTGATCTCACTACTCAAATATCAGAGAAATATTTGCCGGATGCTTCACATGAAAAAATCTTGGTCTCCACCGTGATTTGAACTCGGCGACCTCCAGAACCCGAGGTGAACACCTTACGTCGAGACCATTGGGTCTTCCCTGTAATGATATCTGCACGTGTTTATCAGCTGTTATCTAGTGCCATACAAAGTGTTCCATGTATCTGGTCACGGACGAAGAAGCATTTTCCTAAAATTGCTGAGCACTCAAAGAGATGATGACCAACGGTTTCATATGGGTGTGCACACATCTGGCATTCTGAAGTATTGTGGTTGGATTCTGTTCAGGTGTTTGTTTAGTGGGATGTGTTGGGTTCTGTTCAGATGTTTGTTTAGTGGGATGTGTTGGGTTCTGTTCAGGTGTTTGTTTAGTGGGATGTGTTGGATTCTGTTCAGATGTTTGTTTAGTGGGATGTGTTGGGTTCTGTTCAGGTGTTTGTTTAGTGGGATGTGTTGGGTTCTGTTCAGATGTTTGTTTAGTGGGATGTGTTGGGTTCTGTTCAGGTGTTTGTTTAGTGGGATGTGTTGGATTCTGTTCAGATGTTTGTTTAGTGGGATGTGTTGGGTTCTGTTCAGGTGTTTGTTTAGTGGGATGTGTTGGGTTCTGTTCAGATGTTTGTTTAGTGGGATGTGTTGGATTCTGTTCAGGTGTTTGTTTAGTGGGATGTGTTGGGTTCTGTTCAGGTGTTTGTTTAGTGGGATGTGTTGGGTTCTGTTCAGGTGTTTGTTTAGTGGGATGTGTTGGATTTTGTTCAGGTGTTTGTTTAGTGGGATGTGTTGGGTTCTGTTCAAGTGTTTGTTTAGTGGGATGTGTTGGATTCTGTTCAGGTGTTTGTTTAGTGGGACGTGTTGGGTTCTGTTCAGATGTTTGTTTAGTGGGATGTGTTGGATTCTGTTCAGATGTTTGTTTAGTGGGATGTGTTGGATTCTGTTCAGATGTTTGTTTAGTGGGATGTGTTTGGTTCTGTTCAGATGTTTGTTTAGTGGGATGTGTTGGGTTCTGTTCAGGTGTTTGTTTAGTGGGACGTGTTGGGTTCTGTTCAGATGTTTGTTTAGTGGGATGTGTTGGATTCTGTTCAGGTGTTTGTTTAGTGGGACGTGTTGGGTTCTGTTCAGATGTTTGTTTAGTGGGACGTGTTGGGTTCTGTTCAGATGTTTGTTTAGTGGGATGTGTTGGGTTCTCAGTCGGAAAATGGTTCTCTGATCCTTCCTTGTGAGTTGATTTACACTGTCATCTGGGCTGGGGCTTGCCATATGTCTGTAGACCTCCCTTCCCAATGTTTCCCGTGACTCATCTGTTCATCCAAGTTTCTTTGTTTGCTGATATTATGAGCTGTTTGGCTGTTTGTAAAGTTGTTGCTGTGTGTGGTTGTTCTTGTCTTGATCCCTCGTTTGCTAGTCTGTCTGAATTGTCAGGTGGGCTTGAGTGTCCAGGGATCCACTGCAGAACTATTTATGGTAAAGGTACAGGGTTCAACTTCAGTTGCTGGGATGCTCAAGTCTACCCACTGTAAACCTGACTAACAGTTAGGGAAGGGGAGGTTGTGAGAAAAGAAATTGGCCACCCAACCTCATAACAAGGTTTGGTATAGTATAATGAAGTCTCTAACACTTCATTCCTGATAGCAGTATCAATTATGCGACACCTTTACCTTCCATTGTTGGGGAGGAAGACTGTCTGGTCAGGCAAAATGTACTGATCAGACATGTTAGTCAGGTTCAGGCAAAATATACTGGCTAAGACCCTCGCCTCGGCTTCCTAGTAGCCCTCCCTGGAAACTGGCTGTTTTCATGGCAGCCTGGCTAACGAGATGAGGGATCGATGTGATCCCCATAATAGTGAATGACACGCAGATAAAACCAAGCATAGCACAACCGCCTGGAGGACCCCATTCCGCCTTCATCGGCACACTCAGGATGTGAGGAAAGCTACTGCAACCCGCCACTTAATGTCCTTGTCAGGACGCACAAAAGAGTAACCTACTCATTGTGGCCATTCGCAAACAACCACCTTCGGTTTTTATTTTTTTTAAATATTTTTTTAAAATACACTTAACCAACGACAAACTTGAAACACTAACAAAATGACAAAATTACAAACCCAGAGGACTTGCATCTTCCCAGTGGCAAGACATGGACAGCCATACAAACACTAAAGAAACAAATAGAATCCTTCAAGCAAGAATGCTACTCGAAAGTTTTCAATATTCCATGGATAACAAAAAAGAAAAACATAGAAATCCTATAGGAGCTGGATCATCATGTAGCATGTCCTTTGTAGAACGTCGCTCCCATCACAGTCTGTCTGAAAGAAACTCGTTCCCTTGCCAAAACACCAGCTTCCGCCACTGTCATACTCAGGCATTCCTGGATATCTTGGTGCCATCGTCTTCTTGGTCTACCCCTTCCTCTTTTGCCTGGCACCACACCTTCCATCACCGTTCTCTCAAGACCGTTGTGTCTCTTGATGTGACCAAAGTATTTGCATTTTCTAGCCAAAACGGAATTGATAATATGAGCTGGATATAAAACAAAAATTGCTACTTTGGATGTAGTAGCAGCAGCAACAGAAGTTGTCCCTTTCAATTGTGACTGACTACAAGATGATAAGACCACGGGGGGGAGGTCAAGACCTTTTTTTGTTTTCTTTCTCCTTGCGACATTGTCGTTTCACTTCTCCGTGTTGCTTCTTTTCACCAAGCGTAAAGCAGTCTTTCAGGGTACATCTTCACTTGGATCGGTTTTCAGCTTCATCTTCCCAGGATTTCAGATTCATGTCCAGGGCATTCATATCACACTTACACGCATCTTTGCATCTCAACTGTGGCTGACTGTTCTCTTGCCATCCACCAACATAGAGAACATCTCTGGTCATATCAAACAAAACAACTGTCTAGAAAAACAATACGAGAGAGTATGGAGCCTTGAAAGCAAGGCAGAAGCAGACAGGTGAATTTTTTAAGATTCCACCTGTACCTGGACACACTCGTTATTAATCTGTTTAAAGTTCTCCACGTAGTGTATGACATATTGTGACTCGTAGCTAGTTCTTCGTTGACCTCCAACCTTTCTGCACCATACCTTTCAACACTGGAACCATGTGGAAGATGAGATAGAACTTGGATACAAATATATTATTTTGGGGGGGGGGGGGGGGGGGGGGGGGGGAATGATTACTTATTTACTCTTTCGATCCCCTCCTGATATGTAGATTTTTCATGCTTCTTATCCCTCATTATGTCGAGTTTTCACGGCCACGCTAAAGAAAATAGTTTAACTTTGTTAATGTTGATTAATTCAGGAAGGAAATGGTGCAGCAAGTAGAAAATAGTTGCATTAACCTGGAAATTCCGTACAGAATGAGCTGTGCAAATTTCACGTCCCTAGAGCTCACTATTCATGAGTTTTTGCGAGACAGACAAACAAATACATGTATTTTCTGTTGTATAGATCAGATGACTGGATGATTGAATGTGATTATTTTAATCAACCCCTGTACAGCATCATCAAGATACTTATAACATGCTTGCTTGTATTTGTAACAGCGGACTGTTGACTGCCTATCTCACACTTGCTGAGATCAAGAAAAGAGGCTGGAAGATTAATTGGGGACTCTTCTACTTTCATCGTTTCTGGAGGTACATTTGAATTTTTATATTTGAAAAACACAAAGGATAACCCTTTGAGCCCTGGCCACCCAGTAGGTAAAACCCCATTCCCCTGTGTTGCTGTGAAAATATGTACACGGTAGACATCTGAGGAAAGCTATTTACCATGACAAAACTATGTGCTCTAATTCCGTTATTCTATCTTAAATTGGCTGAGCTGATCATCTCCAACGTTCGGATTTGTTATGCCAGTCAAATGTACTTGATACATTACATTGGATAGGGGACGGCATGGGCTAGTGGTTAAGTGACACGGCTCACAACCTGAAGGTGCTGCTGGATTCGCTCACCATCATAGCACCGGCCGTTACCCCGGTAAAGCAAACCTTTAAAAAGTGCTGGAATAAGCAGACCCTTGCATAAAATGCACGCCGAAGTCAGATGCACTAGACCGACAGGCGCAAAATAAAAACATAGTGTAGTGCACAGTGTCTTGGGGAATAGAGAAAAAAGGCCTGCCGAAGATGGATGTGTTGGACCGAAAGGTGCAACTATCACAGTCAAGCTGTAAACTAGTGACACAATGCATTCTGTTCTCCAGATTTCATCCTACTACTTACAAAGCCCTGTTCAGGGCTTGGTAGCGGGATATTGAAAACGAATACAGAAGGAGAGAAATTAGGCGAACGCAAAAACAAAACAACGTAGGATACACATCCTTCCCAACCGTAGTCTGATTCTCTGAAGGGCAAGAATGGTCTTACTAGCTTCCTCACACATGTCATTCAAGTAATCACTAATCCTTTTCAGAATAAACACCAACTAAAACCAATTTAGTAAAAAAAAAGTAAAGTATCCCATAGCATTACTGCCGTAGGGGTGTGAGGTGTTAGCGATCTCACATTTCAAAGGCTCGGCTATATGAGGGCGGTAGCCATCTCCTCTCCCTATCCGCTTTTACTTCCCGGACTAAACCGGTACCCATTAAAGGCTGGGTCGACCCGGGAGCCGTTGCGGTCTGAAAATCTATCGAGAGTACTTCAGTGGTTTGTTCTGTCATTAGCCTTTTAGAACGGACATTTCCCAAATTATCAAAACTATATTCCATCACGAAAATCACAAATTCATAAACATAATTTCCAATTTTGTGGATACCACCATATTTGTTATCTCCGGAAATGTATGTACTGTGTAGATGTCACGATGGTCAAAATCTAAGCAGTGCAGCCCGAAATACACCTTAGAATAATGGTCCACCCATCATACCGATTCATGGGTGTCTCGGGGAGTGGCGTATTTGCACACACACACCGGAGCATCAGTGTCACGGATTCAAAGAATTAAAATGTATATTTATAAAAGAATATATTAGCCACTTCCGGGTCCAGACTGGTTGGAAAAAAATCGGAATTCCTGTAAAAATTTATTATTTTGTACGGCGACTGTACCCATAGCCATTTTTGTTTTATGCTGAATACGTCACCATCTACAGACGATATTTTGCCTGTAAAAGTATCGTATGTTAGATTACAAATGGATTTTGAACGATTTTTCTTCTAACACCTCTAATACGCCGATTGGGGCAAGCCGACTTTTTGCGAAAGGTAAAGTATGTTGTTGGAAAAGATCTTTATAGAGTAGATCTGTTTATTTTGTTTATTTAGATGAAAGAACGTTGTTTTGGTTTCCATGGATTTCTTATCGGAGCAACTTTTTTTCAAGATTTACATAAATTTTCACCTTTATCTTTTTGTATCTCAGAAACTAACAAACACACAACAAAAACAATAACACCCACAAGTTCTTTATTCAATTGTGTCTCTACACACAAGAAAATCATATTTATTGACAAACAAACAGAAAAGTTACAAATTTTGAAAGTCGACTACTATAGCGAGATATCAATTTGCGCAAATTTTAGTTTAAAAATTATGTGACATCGTGACGGTTAAGGCCTTCATCAGCTTCAAAAGCCATAAAAGGGCAATGCAAGGCAAAGTGGCAAGGAAGAGCACCTGAAACACCACAGTTGGCAAGAAAAGTTCTGGCCACAACAGAATGAGGCACAACCTGTACACCAAATTTAAGATAAGTATCTGAACCTATATTACTACGACCTGGAGAGATCAAGACGCTGAGCATCGCATGAGCTGCAGTGGTCAGTCACCCATAGCTGAATGCTAGCATCAGGGCCAACGAAACAGCTGCCAAGACCCTTCTACACCTCCACGCGGTGATCCTGGATAACAGGCTGCAGCAGGGCAGACTCGCTAAGGAGAAGGGATCAAAGAGGGAAGGCTAACGCTATACTAAAAAACGCCTGCTGCAGTCGGATGTGTCGGACCGAAAGGTGCAAATATTGCAGTCATACTGTAAACTATTACACAACACATTCCGTTCTTCGAACTACATTCTGCTACTTGCAAAACCCTTTTCAGGGCTTGGTAGCAGGAGATTGAGAACGAACGAAGAAGAACTGTGGCCTGACAAACATAACAGCAGCACATGTGCTTCAGGACTACCCTCAGCACATGGATCTGAGGAAAAGGATGTAATCAACTCTGACTCCCCTCAAGGAAAACTGTGACAGTATTGAGAACCCCAAAAAAAACTAAGGAATTTATGGAAGAATCCAAAGCTCCAGTCTCAATGAACAGTGATCGCAAAAGAAGAAGAAGACCTTTGTCAACAGACGGGTCAAAACAAGACAAGCGCCAACAAAAATCGTCATCTGAGTTAAAAGAATAGTGTAATTTGAGAAGCGGGACTTTTTACCAGAGGGATAAGACACTCAGCTCTCAAGAAGAACAAAAGCACAAAAAACCGACAAGTTTCAAGTGACCCCTTGTCTAATGGGAGATGGAACCAGCATTTAGTCCGATCGGAGACAAATAATAAACTCTGAAATCCCATGTACATGTCATGCATATAAAAGTATCCTTGGCAGTTTAAAATCAATAAGAGAAGGCTCTTGGCCACTATCTGGAAAAAAAAAGTAATGTAATTCCTACCCATAAACCTTCACTACGCCAGATAAAAAAAATTACGTCTTCTTCCTGCACCTGATTTATCATTCAGCACGTCATACCACGACATGGTTGTTGATTTTGAGAACCTCTAATCTGTTTTTTTTTTGGTTTATTCTTTGTTTATTGTCTAGAGACATATATTAATAAAGAACTTGTTGGTGCTATTGTGAATATTTTCTTTAGTAACCCATAGCATTACTGCCGTAGGGGTGTGAGGTGTAAGCGATCTCACATTTCAATGGCTCGGCTATATGAGGGCGGTAGCCATCTCCTCTCACTCGCCGCTTTTACTTCCCAGACTGAACCGGTACCCATTTAAGGCTGAGTCGACCCGGAAGCCGTTTCGGTCTGAAAAAAACATTATCGCCTTAACTGGGGAATAAACCCAGGACCACTCAGATGCGAAGCCAGCGCGCTAACCACTGCGCTACACGGCTCCCTTATATATGTTAGTTTCTGATTTACAAGAAGATAAAAGTGATAGATGTGAAAAATAGCACAAACATATAGACTCACCTTGTAGCTGCGTCGCTTGGTTAGAAGAAAAAAAAACAACAATTCGCAGATAAACGAACTACTACTACTATCGATGTTTACCTTAATGGCTACATCTGTCACTTCAACTATAAACATAATTATTGTATCTACATAAACAAACTAAATAGTCAGACAGGCTCTTGCAGGGAATCCCAAATGGAAGAGAAAGAGAAGTAGACCAAAAAATCCATGAAGAGAATATGTGAGGGAACTAAGATCAACTGATTACACCTGGAGAGGCAGAAAGACTGTGTTTGCTGGGGAAGGTTGTCAATGGCATGTGCACTGAGAGGAGCAACTGGCTTTGATTGATTGATTGATTGATTATCCATTAAATTGAATTCTCTTGTAACTCCCTTTCTTACCCCTTTCCTCCCTTGACCCTCACCGACGGAAGACTGACCCCCCCTTATATGCTGACTATAGTGATCATCTTGGGCCTTCAGCAGTATTTTGGCTCCGGACCACTGTGGCCCTCTGTGCAGCCTTTGGATAAATCAAACTGTGAGAACTATTGGTGGGCCAATCTGTTATACATTAACAACTTGGTTGATTCCGATAAAATGGTGAGTAGAAATGATGATAAATATGATGAAATATTCTCTGAGGTATCTCAATTACTGTAGAGAGTATGATGTTGAATTATATGCTTGCTTTATAAGCTTTTAACTGAATTTAGCAGAATGATGTACTCTGACAGCAGTTCTAGAGCAAAGAATTTGTGCAATGGAGATGAGATGTCTGCGTGGAATCTTCGACATTTCATATCTAGACCATGTCATGAATACGGCAGTTCGGGACACTGTTACGAGAGAAATCGGCCGATATAAAGACATATTGAGTATGGTAAAAGCATGCAAGCTGAAATGGTATGGGTGTGTTTCAAGATCGTCTGGGTTGACCAAGACGGTCCTGTAAGGTACTGTGCCTGGGAAGCGTAAGAGAGGGAGGCAGAAAAATAGATGGGAAAGCAACATAGGACATCAGAGAGTGGACGGGAAGGTCTATAGCTTGAACAAATATCCTGGCGTAAAACCAAGTGGAGTGGCGGGAACTGGTCCAACAATCTACAGTATCGGTGCCCAATGACCATTCAGGCTACGGGACATCATGATGAACAGAGTAACGAAGAGACAGAAGGTCAGGAAAATGCATATATGCAGAGGATGATAGATTTGGGAGTGACTAGGGGAGAAAATGTGTCCTGTCTGGAAAGATTCGTAAACCACGAAATCAGCACCTGGCTGGGACGCTTGAGTATATATACGCTTGGCTGGCTGCTCGAACGGAGAACAGAGCACTTATAGGAATGTCCCCTGTGTCATGATGTTGGTTCTTAGAATCAAGAAGAATTATTGAAACTTAACTTCGTTATCTTTTTTTTTTATATACTGGTTTAGAAGACTGCAGAATCTGTATGCACCCGTTTCTTCTAATGCACTTGATCTAAAATGTCTGACTATAGGTTGATGCGACCTTGGAGTAGCAACTCTCTACTGAGTTTTTGGATAGCTATGCGCATCAAATCTATTCTTGAATGTATTAACTAACCCTGCCCTCTATATTTCTTGTGCCAATGCATTTCGAGCATTAACTAATCTCTTGACTAAAAAGCATTTCCTAACATATAATTTGGACTTTTCTTTATAATTTGGACTTTTCTTAATAATTTGGACTTTTCTTTAATTCATTTGAAGTGTGCCCTCTTGGAGGTCACATTGGTATTGCCCAACGATTACCAACCTTCGTTTTGCAGATGACATTGACGGGTTGGCGGGCACAGAAGCCAGAATGGGTCAGAAGGATCGATGAAACAGCTCTTGACTACGGTATGGAGATAAACGCTGGAAAGACGACAAAATTAATGACCAACAACCACAACGGTTTCAACAGAAGGTTTAAAGCTAATCCAGGAACTCGAAGTGGTTGACCGTTTTAAATATCTGGGTTCGATTGTTAGTGATGAAGGATCAAAATGTGAGGTGTTGGCCAGAATAGTACAGACAAAAGCGGCGCTTGCACGGCTTAACAAAATCTGGTAAGATAAACGGTTAGCACTACGCATGAAAATCAGATTAATGCGTACATTGGTCCTGTCAATATTCCTCTATGCTTGTGAGACATGGACAGTTACAGCTGACCTTCAGCGAAGGATACAGGCCTTGGAGATAAGATGTTTCCGAAGACTTCTAAATGTTGCGTATAAAGATCGAGTTACAAACGAGGAAATACGAGAAAGAATTGCAACAGACATAGGGCCTTTCGACGACTTCCTGGCAACTGTCGAAAGAAGGAAACTCGCTTGGTACGGTCACATATCGAGATCAAATGGTCTTGCAAATATGATCCTCCACGGAAAGGTGCAAGGCAGACGACGAAGAGGCCAGCCCAAAAAGAGGTGGGAGGATAACATAAAGGAGTGGACCAATCTCCGACCAGAAAAGGCACAAGCAGTGGCCGCTGACAGAGAAGGATGGGGTTGTGAGGATGTCTTCATGTGTGCCCCGACATCACTGGTTACAGGATGACCTGACCTGACCTTGTAGCCAGCTGAACTTTGAAAATAATCTAATTTATTCTTTCTTTTGATTTTCTTATAAACCTGTACTAAATCCCCTCAAATTCTTCTTTTCTTCAGACAGTGTTAGCCAGGTATTTCGGAGTCTTTCTTCAAAACTATAAATCCAAAATCTAACAGTGTATTCATCACAAAGACTGTTTGTTGATCCACTTCAAAATATCACTTCATCCATTGTCGTTGTCCGCACTGCGGTTGTCCCTGGGGTCAGGATGTCACCTCATCCATTGTCGTTGTCTGTACTGTGGTTGTCGCTGGGGTCAGGATGTCACCTCATCCATTCCCAGCATGACCAGAACAGTAGATCCACACGTTTCCAAAGGTTCAATACCTCTATGTCTCTTCCATCTACTCCTGCCACATCCAGCACTTTTTCACTTCCAAAACAGGTTGTTTCATGGTAGTCTGGCTAACGAAGTTGGGGGATCCATGTGATCCCTGCAGTAGTAAGAGACGCAGATGAAGCCAAGCATAGCACAACAGCCTGGAGGTCTCCGTTACACCTTCTTCAGCACTCCAGAGTGTTATAAAAGCAACTACAATCAACCACCTAAAGCATTTTTTAGGGCACACAAAAGAGGAAATATACTCATCACAGGCATTCAACAACAACAAGTCCAGACAATGACAACTATGGTTACTAACCTAATTTGAATATGCTATTTCATTCTGACAAACGCCCTCTCAGTGTTAGCAGCTCTCAAAAACCAGCACAAAAATTCACTCGGCGCTCTGGTAGACTCACTCGAACGCCTGTCCACTAAAGAAACTGTACACTGGAAGAGTGAGACCAGTTCTCGAGTATGGCATTGCGGCATGGACAACAGCAGCAAAGGCGAACTTCGACAAAGTTAGCAAACTTCAAAACCAAGCCATGAGAGTTATAACAGGAGGCATGAAGTCAACGCCAATTGTAGAACTTGAAAAGATTACAAAACTGCAATCCATGACCGATAGAAGAGACTGCAGAGCCCAGCTGCAGTCAGAGAAACTCCGAAGACTGACTGACCATCCAATGCACCAGAGACTAAACAATTTGGGAAATGGGAAACTAAAGCGGAGAAACTTTGCAGAAATAGCCAAAGCAAAGATGCACGAAGATCCCATAAACGCACTAACAACACCAAAACCCATCACTACTGTACGAAAACCTACCTGGAGGCAGGATATATTTCCAGAGGTGGTAGAAAATATACGAGGTATTGGAAACAAAAACTGCCAGACTGAAAAAGAAAGGAGAGATACTACCCTAAGCTTTATATCGAAAAGCTACCCAAGCATGGACTGGACCCATGCATACACCGACGGTTCTGTAACAAACACTACACAGAACGGAGGGGCAGGAGCATTCCTGAACCTACCAAATGGCAGACAAATAACACTGTCATTCGCTACTGGTAAGTACACAAGCAATTTCAGAGCGGAGGCAGAGGCACTGAGGGCGGCAGTGGAAGAAATGGTGACACACAAAGAAAATTAAAGCCATATAGTCCTGCTTACAGATGCTCTCGCCATAGTCACAGCGCTAAAAAGCCAGAAAAACACTGAGCTTAATGACTTAAGAGCAGCACTCTGCAAACTGTGCCAGCAGTCCGCACCAAAAAGGGTAGTGGTACAGTGGGTCCCATCACACTGCAACATCCAAGGCAACGAGGAGGCAGACAGACTGGCAAAAGAAGGTGCAAGACTACCACAAACAGATACCAGTATGACGTACGAAGAGTCAAAACGGCTTATCAAAGCCAGATACATGACCAAATGGGAAACCGAACATACTGGTTACACCAAAAACGATGCCTATTACCAGTTGAACCGAAGAGAGCAGGTCGTTGTCTTCAGACTTCGCACTGGCCACAATAGACTGAGGTACCACCTAATCAACAAATTGAAGATAGGTGGTACCGACGAATGCCCGTGTGGTACTGGTAAAATGACCGCTGAACATCTGCTGCAGAACTGCCCGACATACGAGGATCAGAGAGAGCAGATGTGGCCATCACCAGCGGAACTGCAAGACAAGCTCTATGGCAGCGGCGACAGCCTCAGGATGACCGCCGCTTTTTTCTAAAAAATAATGGTTACTGTCTGACTGCGTACGCAGAAGAAGAAGAAGAACGCCTGTCCCAGTGCTGTAAAAAAAGCTTAGTCTAGTAGATACCAGCCCACTGCAGCATTCCAGGAACGAGGAGGCGGACAGACTCGCCAGAGAGGGAGGAATGCTGCAGCAGAGTGATACAGAAATCACATACGACAATGAGACAAAAGCAGCCATCAAGGCAACGTACAGTGCAAAATAGAAAAAAGACCATCCTGGCCACATAGAAAAACGATGCCTACCATCAACTCTCCAGGCGAGAGCAGGTAATCATTCTCCAGCTACGCACGGGTCACAACAGACTTAGATGCCATCTGTACAACAAGTTCAAGATTGGCACTACAGATCTTTATGTCTGCGGCACAGCACCATGATGGCAGAATACATTTTGCAGTCCTGTCCACTGTATACCGACAAAAAAAGTAGCATTTGGCAATAACCAGTGTCCTTCTACGAGAAACTATACGGAAGTGCACAGAGCCTCAAGTTAACTGCTGCCTTCGCTAGAATCATTGAAGTCAAGGTCTGAAGACGAACGAGGAAGAAGAAGAAGAAGAATATGTTATGCTATGCTGCTCTCCTTGTTTGTTCATGATCTTTGATGCTAATTTTGTTCTGTTTCAGTGTTTTGGTCACTCTTGGTACCTGGCCAATGACATGCAGTTTTTTCTGCTGAGTCCCCTAATGATTGTACCATTTTACTTGTGAGGGTTTGTTATGTTGTCTTTTGATCATTTATTAACCCCTTAGCTGCGAAGGTCGCCCTAAGAATGACACAAAACTGTGTAGGAGTGTCTCATCTATAGCACAAGTAAATATATTGAGGTCGGATTTAGATAAAATTCAAGAGCTTAATATAGATAAATGTACAGTCATCCAGATGGGTAGATCCAATATGGAACAGAATTATAAAGATAGATAAGAAAAGGGACCTAGGGGTTAAAATAGAGCATACAGGAAAGGTGAGTGAGCAAGTTAAGGTAGCAGTGAAAAAGGAAATGATAGTCAAACTATATAAAGCACTGGTTAGACCTAGATTTGAGTACTGTGTACAGGTGTGGAGTCCTTATCATAGAGGGGATATAAACATGCTGGAAAGGATACAAAGAAGAGTGACAAAACTGATAGTGGGATTCCAGAATTAGAGTTATGAGGAAAGACTGACCTACAGTGTCTAGAAAAGAGAAGAATTCGACGTGACTCAATACAGGTTTATAAGAAAATCACAGGAAAGGTTAAATTAGACCATAACAAGTTTTTCAAAATACAACCACCAACAAGAACAAGAGGGCACAGATACAGATTAACTAAAGATAGGTCTAGATTAGATATTGGGAAATATTTGTTTAGTCAGAGAGTGGTGAATACTTGAAATGCATTGCCCCAGGAGGTAGTGGAGGCAGGGACAGTTAATGCATTTAAGAGAACAAACGCAGAAGAAGAAGGCTAACAAGAGTGAGGAGTGAGTGTTTAAGGTGTGAAGGGTTAATGCTGGCTAACAAGAGTGAGTGTTTAAGGTGTGAAGGGTTAATGCTGGCTAACAAGAGTGAGTGTTTAAGGTGTGAAGGGTTAATGCTGGCTAACAAGAGTGAGTGTTTAGGGTGTAAGAGGTTAATGCTGGCTAACAAGAGTGAGTGTTTAGGGTGTAAGAGGTTAATGCTGGTTAACAAGAGTGAGTGTTTAGGGTGTAAGAGGTTAATGCTGGTTAACAAGAGTGAGTGTTTAGGGTGTGAGAGGTTAATGCTGGCTAACAAGAGTGAGTGTTTAGGGTGTGAAGGGTTAATGCTGGCTAACAAGAGTGAGTGTTTAGGGTGTAAGAGGTTAATGCTGGCTAACAAGAGTGAGTGTTTAGGGTGTAAGAGGTTAATGCTGGTTAACAAGAGTGAGTGTTTAGGGTGTAAGAGGTTAATGCTGGTTAACAAGAGTGAGTGTTTAGGGTGTAAGAGGTTAATGCTGGCTAACAAGAGTGAGTGTTTAGGGTGTGAGAGGTTAATGCTGGCTAACAAGAGTGAGTGTTTAGGGTGTAAGAGGTTAATGCTGGTTAACAAGAGTGAGTGTTTAGGGTGTAAGAGGTTAATGCTGGCTAACAAGAGTGAGTGTTTAGGGTGTAAGAGGTTAATGCTGGCTAACAAGAATGAGTGTTTAGGGTGGGAGAGGTTAATGCTGGCTAACAAGAGTGAGTGTTTAGGGTGTGAGAGGTTAATGCTGGCTAACAAGAGTGAGTGTTTAGGGTGTAAGAGGTTAATGCTGGCTAACAAGAGTGAGTGTTTAGGGTGTAAGAGGTTAATGCTGGCTAACAAGAGTGAGTGTTTAGGGTGTAAGAGGTTAATGCTGGCTAACAAGAGTGAGCGTTTAGGGTGTAAGAGGTTAATGCTGGCTAACAAGAGTGAGTGTTTAGGGTGTAAGAGGTTAATGCTGGCTAATAAGAGTGATTGTTTAGGGTGTAATAGGTTAATGCTGGCTATTAAGAGTGAGTGTTTACGGTGTAAGAGGTTAATGCTGGCTAACAAGAGTGAGTGTTTAGGGTGTAAGAGGTTAATGCTGGCTAACAAGAGTGAGTGTTTAGGGTGTAAGAGGTTAATGCTGGCTAACTGAGTGTTTAGGGTGTAAGAGGTTAATGCTGGCTAACAAGAGTGAGCGTTTAGGGTGTAAGAGGTTAATGCTGGCTAACAAGAGTGAGTGTTTAGGGTGTAAGAGGTTAATGCTGGCTAATAAGAGTGATTGTTTAGGGTGTAATAGGTTAATGCTGGCTATTAAGAGTGAGTGTTTACGGTGTAAGAGGTTAATGCTGGCTAACAAGAGTGAGTGTTTACGGTGTAAGAGGTTAATGCTGGCTAACAAGAGTGAGTGTTTAGGATGTAAGAGGTTAATGCTGGCTAACAAGAGTGAGTGTTTAGGGTGTAAGAGGTTAATGCTGGCTAACAGGAGTGAGTGTTTAGGATGTAAAATGTTAATGCTGGCTAACAAGAGTGAGTATTTAGCATGTAGAGCATTAATGCTGGTTAATAAGAGTGAGTGTTTACCATTCTTCAATCTTCCGTCTATTTCCAGCAATTTTAAGATGGGTTTGGCTGTCTGTGGCTGCTTTCTTCTTATAAGTTGGACCACTATTGGTGTTATATCTACGCAAAATGAATGGCCACCAACTCTTGTAAGCAATGGACAGTAAGTCTGAATGTAATTTGTCATCCTGGTTTTATGGTATGCTAAATAGACTTCGCTGGTAACATTATCCTAGATGGTACGCCATTGTAGCGGCTCTGAAACAGTGGGTCACCTCCGCTGGTGCAGATTTTTACGAGCACGGTATATATGCTCTTGTAAATCGCTGGAGAAAATGTACAGCCAAGGGAGGTGACTGGAGAAAATGTACAGCCAAGGGAGGTGACTGGAGAAAATGTACAGCCAAGGGAGGTGACTGGAGAAAATGTACAGCCAAGGGAGGTGACTGGAGAAAATGTACAGCCAAGGGAGGTGACTGGAGAAAATGTACAGCCAAGGGAGGTGACTGGAGAAAATGTACAGCCAAGGGAGGTGACTGGAGAAAATGTACAGCCAAGGGAGGTGACTGGAGAAAATGTACAGCCAAGGGAGGTGACTGGAGAAAATGTACAGCCAAGAGAGGTGACTATGTTGAAGAATAATTTTTTGAAGGCAAGAAATTGCTCTATCAAATGGTGTTATTGTGTTCTTTTTATCTGTTATGGTTTTCATGGAATAATAATAATTACTTTCGGAGCACTATTTGTACTTGTCTTTATGATCGTTGTCAAGAACAAACATCCTTTGTTTACAACCTACTACCTCGGAGTTTCCAAATATTCCGTTCACAAATCAATTTTGTTCTTGATATATATAGATGATTTGGGCAATGATGTCAGATCCATGATTGCAAAATTTGTGGATGGCACAAAATTATGCAGATGTGTCTCATTTGAAACAGAAATGGATATACTGAGGTCGGATTTAGATCAAATTTGAGAATGGTCTGAGAGCTGGCAAATGGAGTTTAATGTAGATAAATGTACTGTCATCCACATGGGT
Organism: Ariolimax columbianus; assembly: GCA_036924085.1. Lineage (NCBI taxonomy): Eukaryota > Metazoa > Mollusca > Gastropoda > Stylommatophora > Arionidae > Ariolimax > Ariolimax columbianus. The sequence continues at coordinate 5,515,169 of JAVGWX010000020.1, read as the reverse complement.
AGATCCAATATGGAACATAATTAAAAAGAATGTGCGAGAACAATATTAGAATTATAGAAAAAGAAAGCGACCTAGGGATTATAATAGATCATACAGGTAGCAGTGAAAAAAACAATGCAATGTTAGGTATGATAAAGAGCAATATTAAACATAGGAGAATGGAATTGATAGTCAAACTGTATAAAGCATTAGTTAGACCAAGATTGGAGTACTGTGTACAGGTGTGGCGTCCTTATCGTAGAGGCGATATAAAAATGCTGGGAAAGGATACAAAGAAGAGCGACAAAATTTATAGTGGGATTCCAGAATAACAATTATGAGGAAAGACTCAGAAAAACTGCTCTACAGTGTTTAGAAAAGAGAAGAATTTGTGATGACTTAATACGGGTTTATAAGATAATTAAAGGAATGGTTAAATTAGATTTTAAGAATTTTTTCAAAGTACAGCCATCTATTAGAACAAGAGGGCACAGCTACAGATTATTTGAAGAAAGGTTTTAGATTAGATATTAGAAAATATTTCTTTAGTCAGAGAGTGGTGAATGATTGGAATGCATTGCCACAGGAAATATTGAGAGCAGGGTCAGTTAATGCGTTCAAGAATAAATTGGATGCACATAGTTATTTTTAGATCATGGGGAGTAGAAAAAACTGGTTGTACACAGACTCTGCATAGTCTTCTAAACCAGTATAAATAAGTTAAAATCGAAGAAGAAGAAAAATTTATTCAATGATTGTTTTGATTGCTCTTATATAGCGGAGCTGGAGGAATGAACGCTAATTTGTGGTTCAAGGACTATTACATTAAACCTTGGTGTCGTATTGGTGCTTACGTGGTTGGAGCCATGGCAGGTTCTTATTTGGCCATCCACAACGGCAGGATCAAAATGAGATGGGTATGTTGTTGTCTTAACCTTTAGCGCACTCTGGTCAAGAATGTCTAGACTCACGCTCCATACACAAAAACGGTGTTCGGAAAAGAAATTTTTGTTTTTTGAACGGAGACACTCCCAACAGACATTTTTTAAATGCTGAATTCGTCACCATATATACACAATATTTTGCCGGTTAAAGTATCGAATGTTAGATTACAAAGTGCTTTTGAACAGTTTTAATTTTGTATACGCCGTTTGGAGCAAGCCGACTTTTTGCGAAAGGTGAAGTAGGTTGTTGGGAAAGATCTTTATCGAGTAGATCTGTTTATTTTGTTTGTTTAGATGAATGAAAGAGCTACGTTTGAATTGGAAACTAACAGTTGTGTCGATATTGCAAACACAGTATCGATACATTGTTGTGGTTTCCATGGTTTTCTATCGGAGCGACTAGGCCTAGCGGTCGAGTCCAGATTTTTCGGAGATTTTCATAAATTTTCAACTTCATCTTTTTGTATCTCAGAAACTAACAAACACACAACAAAAACAATAACACCCACAAGTTCTTTATTCAGTTGTCTCTCTACACACAAGAAAATCATATTTATTGACAAACAAACAGAAAAGTTACAAATTTTGAAAGTCGACTACCATAGCGAGATGCAAATTTTTCGTTAAAAAATATGTAGCGTGCTTTAGGTTAATTAAGTAGTCGTTCCTCATCTACTGTATGGTGTTACGGTCTTCATTTGTTTTGTGACTTATAGTTTCTACAAGATGGAATAACCAGCCCCATGCCCAGCTTTCCCTAGTTATATCTTATGACATGCCTGGCTGGTGACAGTGTTACTATTCTTTGCTGCACTTTCAAGCACAACACCCGGGCAATATATAACACTTGATTCCTTTTTTGTTATTGTTCTGTTTTGTTGTCTTAATAATCGACGTCATTGCACTCCGGCAGACTCATAGGCACACAGTACCTCTCAGTAAATGGCAAGAGTGTATATAGTGGTGGTTTCCATTGCTTCCAGGTCGCGCACACTCCTGCTCCGCCTTCTCAGATACACTCTTTGCTGTACCTGCGAATGATTTCAAAACTTTGTAATCTGTGCATCGCCTATTCATCTATTGCAATGTTTTCATCCAAGAGGAGACAGTCGTTAATCAACTTAAAAATCGTATCTCTATCCATCTCCAATGTCCCATCCAACTGCGGGTTTCCTCCGAGGCCAGGATATCATATTTTCTATTTCCGCAAACCCAAGTATGAGAGTATTTTTTTTAAATGTCGATGTCTCGTTTTTTTTAAAACAGCCTATAAACATTCTTTCTCTCAGTCTTGTTTTTGTTTTACCTCTTCCATCCTCCATTCAAAGCAAAGGCACAGGCCGCCGTCCATCGTAGACGATGATGGCATAATTAAGTTTGCTAGTGCTATTTTTAGTAAGGATTAACTGCGCTACTTTTTATCCGCACTCTCTAGTCTCAAGCCACCCGACCCCAGTGGCAAGTCAAGGACAAGATGACTAGGGGGCGACTACAAGATGCAGAGGACTCCGCATTAAGCACCCATGAAAAAGACGGCGGAGTCCTGAGTCGAACGCACACCACCTGATCACGAGGCCAACGGCTTAACCACTTCGCCACGGAATCTATCCTCCATTACTCTATTTCCAAACTATTACAAAGTAGGCCATGGTTAGGTGGTTTGTTAGGAACAGCACAGATGGCGCCTAACAGGCTGTAGGTCTACTTTATCTAGTGTTTGAGTCTATTAAGATGGACTCGCACATCAGTGAATACCACCCACCGCAGCACTTGTCCCAATACTCGAGACTGGTCCGCTAAGCAGAAAATCCTCCTCCCGGCTACATCCAAAGCTGGGACCTGCACATGGGCATCTGCGCCTGTAGAAGTACAGGTCAACTAAGACTAAGTAAAAACTTGACTGATTCTAGTTTTTTACCTTTTACAGAGAAATAAACAATCAGTTATCAGTAATTTGTTCTAGTGTCTTTTATAGAGAAATATACAATCAGTTATCAGTAATTTGTTCTAGCATCTTTTATAGAGAAATATACAATCAAGTTTTCAGTAATTTGTTCTGGTGTCTTTTATAGAGAAATATACAATCAGTTATCAGTAATTTTTTATGGTGTATTTTATAGAGAAATAAACAACTAGTTATCAGTACTTTGTTCTATCTTTTAAAAAGAAATATACAATAAGTAATTTGTTCTAGCATCTTTTATAGAGAAATATACAATCATCAGTACTTAATCATGATTGTTTTCCATTCAACATAGTATGTTGTTTTGATTGGGTGGATTGTTGCTATAACTACTGGCCTGGCAGTTGTTTATGGTCTCTATGGTGATATCTCCGGCGACAACCCTAGCAGTGTGGGTATGGCCGCGTTGTACAATGCCGTAGCCAGGTCGGCATGGGGAGCCTGTGTTTGCTGGGTCATTATCGCCTGTGCTTCAGGATATGGAGGTAATTTGCATCATTTGTTTTATCTAACATTACATCAGCATTTCATGATCTAGACCAGGAGGGGTGTAACAGTGTTATGTATCAGGGAGTAGTATATAACAGGCCCACTGACCAGGAAAAGCATGGGTGGTAGAATTAATAGTTTATTCTTGCAATTGGGGAAAACTAGGATCAAAACAACGACATAGTCAGATTGGCTGAGAGTCGAGAGTGAGAGTGGTTACTGGTGAACGCCCCACCATTGTTTAAGTGGCCAAGAATAGTACGTGGGTCGTCAGTTAGAATAACCAGTAGAGATGAGACATGTCTAGACAGCTTGGCTAGGACAAAAGGGGAGGAGCCAAGGTATGATTTACCAATTTATCTTGATTTCCACAAGTCCATCAATGCAATTAAAAGGAGCCATATAAATCACCCCCCTCCCCAACCACCACACTAGTTTTGCACTCTTAGGTACAGATAGTGTGCAAAGGGGAAAGGTAAACCTGGAAATTGCTTGTGTCGGACCAAGAGTCTAAGATTTTGCAGCCTCGCTATCAACTACGACACAATGTCTCAAACGTCCTTTTCAGGATGTACTACGAAGAAGAATCCAAAAATAACAAGCTGCAGTTGGCAAGTGTTCGTTACTTGTCAATCTTATGAACTCTAACAGTATGTTAGATGCTGTTGGAATAAAGCTGTAATTATATAAACAATTTAGGGGACGGCATGGCCTAGTGGTTAAGTGGCACGGCTCACAACCAGAAGGTGCTGGGTTCGATCCCCATCACAGCACCGGCTGTTACCCCGGGGAAGCAAACCCTTAGAAAATGCAGGAGGAAGCAGACCCTTACATAAAATGCATGCTGAAGTCGGATGCACTGGGCCGACAGACGCAAAATAAAAACCACAGTGCAACGCACACCGCCTTGGGGATAAGAGAAATAAGGCGAACGCAAAAACCAAAAAAAATATATAAACAATTTTTGTTGATAGCTAATAATAAAACAACTTATTTGTCACCAGGTTTTGTCAACAGCATACTGTCCTGGTCACCATTCGTCGTACTGGGGCGTCTGACCTACTTGTCATACCTGATCCATCCTTGTCTGCTGTACGTGTACTTCCAGAACCAAGATGAACTGTACTACATAAACGACACAGGCGTGGCAAGTTCTTTGTTGTCTTTCACGATCATACCATTATCTTTTTCAAACACAATCAGTGCAGAGTTATTCCCCCACTGTGTTCAACCGCGTTACACCATCATTATCATCATGTAGCACGTCATTTATAGAATGTCGCTCCTGTCACAACTAAACTCTTTACGTTACCTAAACGCTAGCCCCCACCAGTCATAGCAAGGTATTCCTGGATAACTTGGTGTCATCATCTCCTTGGTTTAGGGGACGGCACGGCTCACAACCAGAAGGTGCTGGGTTCGAACCCCATCACAGCACCGGCCGTTACACCGGGGAAGCAAACCCTTAGAAAATGCAGGAGGAAGCAGACCCTTACATAAAATGCATGCTGAAGTCGGATGCACTGGGCCGACAGGCGCAAAATAAAAACCTCAGTGTAACGCACACACGCCTTGGGGAATAGATAAATAAGGCGAACACAAAAAAAACAAAAAACAAAAAAAATCTCCTTGGTTTTCCCCTGCCTGGCACCATACCTTCCATCACTGTTCTTTCAAGGATGTTGTCTCTTGATAAGACCAAAATGGAATTCATAAATCAGTTCTACTCTTATGTTCCACTTTTGCCAAATGTCTATATTTGTATTTTTCTCTATCCAAGGTATTCTATCTTTCTGTAACATTTTGACTAAAAGGATTCGATTCTTTGTCTAGAAGTTTTGGTAATCGTCCGTGATTCGCAGTCATATGCCGCCTCAGGAAAAACCACAGGCTCTCAAGACTTTCACGTTTGTCGTTTTGTTGGCGCTCTGCTATAATTTCTTCAGGCTGCTCAGTCTTAATCATTTACAATCCAACCTAATTCACTGAATCTGTCTCTTACTATTCAAGCCAACAACAAAAAAACATCTCTATATGTCAAATAGTTTGTTTTTTAACCATTTTGTTTGGCTTCGTTCGTTCTCAATCTCCCACTACCAATCCCTGAAAGGGCCTAAGTAGCAGAATGTAGTCCAGAGAACGGAATGTGTTGTGTCGTAGTTTACAGCTTGACTGCGATATTTGCACCTTTCGGTCCAACACATCCAACTTCAGCAAGCATTTTTTTAGTACCGGGTTAGCATTCCCTCTTCGATCCCTTCTCCTTAGCCAGTCGGATCCTTTTCCTTAGCCAGTCTGCCCTGCTGCAGCCTGTTATCCAGGATCACCATGTGGAGGTGTAGAAGGGTCTTGGTAGCTCTGGTTTGCTGGCCCTGACGCTAGCAGTCAGCTATGGGTCACTGACCACTGCAGCTCATGCGCTGCTGAGCATCTTGATCCCCTTTTTTTTAACCATTTAAAGTCAAACCTAATTTATTTAGATTTGTTTCTGAATAAGACATGAACCTTATGAATTAGACCAGACTAAAAGGTTAAGACACGAATCTAAATCAGTTTAGCAGGTCTGTGAAGGGTTAAAACACTATTCTAATCAGTTTGACAAAACTAATGTTAAAACACAAATCTAATCAACTTGGCAGGACAGTACAGAGTTAAGACAAAATCTGGTCAATTTAGATCGGACTGTAAAGGGTTAAGTTCCTTAACCATTGCACCATTAACCTCACAGAAGAAGAGGAGTGACTAAGTAAGGAAAACCATTGCGTTGCCACGTAATTTTTTAGCACTTCACATTTTACTATGGTTGTTGACTTTGAGAGCCTTAACCTTTTTATTTGTTGGTCTATAGATATGATTGTGTTGTGTGTAGAGACATAAATGAATAAAAAATTTGTTGGTGTTATTGTTGTATGTGTGTTAGTTTCTGAGATACAAGAAGATGGTGAAAATGAAAAATGGCGATAACAATTGAGACTTTCCAATTTCCGGAGGAATCTGGACCGTCGTAATTTGAAAATTGTCACAGAACAGTGATAGTTTTTCTTGCAAGATCATTATGTCTTATTTTCCCTTACAAACTTGCAACAACTTGACTTCATTGTACTGATTTAGAAGACTCTACAGAGCCTGTATACAACCAGTTAATTTCACTTAGTCCACATTTTTGAATGCATTAACTGACTCTACTTCCACTACCTCCTGCGGCAATGCATTCCAAGATTTCACCACTCTCTGGCTAAAAAAATATTTCCTAATATCTAATCTGAACCTTGTCTTTAAACAATTTGAAGCTGTGCCCTTTTGTTCTTGTAGCCGGTTGTACTTTGACAAATTTGGTATAGTTTAATTTATCCTTTCCATTTATTAATGTATACACTTGTATCAAGTCACCTCGAATTCTTCTTTGCTCGAGACATTGAAGACCAGTTTTTTTGTTCTTTTGTTTAGGTCTTTCCTCGTAACTATAATTCTGAGATCATATTCGTAGCTCTTCTTTCCAGCATGTTTTTATCCACTCTATAATATGAACTCAGATAGAGGATGTTTCATTTTCAACAACAATTATACTTTCCAATGCCCATTATATCTGTTATTATTCCCTTATAAACGTATTTATTAATAAGCAAATTTAACAGATCTGCCTCAGAAAAATCTGTTGCAACAACTTAATCATTTCTCCGCTCTCTTCCGTCACAGGTTGTCACATTCGTTGGGATTGTGGTCCTAACAAACATGTTTGCCTTTGTTCTGATGCTTGCAATTGAATCTCCGTGGATCAGCCTAGAGGGAGTATTTCTACGTAATAAGAAGAAGCATTAGTTCACCACCACATCATGTCTAGCAGCTAAGACTCTAGCATTAGTTCACCACCACATCACGTCTAGCAGCAAAGACTAGCATTAGTTCACAGCTAGCAGCAAAGACTCTAGCATTAGTTCACAGCTAGCAGCAAAGACTCTAGCATTAGTTCACAGCTAGCATTAGTTCACCACCACATCACGTCTAGCAGCAAAGACTAGCATTAGTTCACAGCTAGCAGCAAAGACTCTAGCATTAGTTCACAGCTAGCAGCAAAGACTCTAGCATTAGTTCACAGCTAGCAGCAAAGACTCTAGCATTAGTTCACAGCTAGCAGCAAAGACTCTATATATTCTTTTATCATGTGTGTGTGTGTCTGATTTTGCTGTAGTTTTGTACCATTTCAATTGTAATATTCTGTGCAAGGATCCGTTTATGAAAGCTGATCACTAATGTGGAACTGTTGGACAGAATTCAACAAGAGGTAAGGAGAAGTCGTTCGGTGTTAGACAGGGCACACCAGCTGATAGCATTACAAGGCAGTCTCTGTTCTGGAACACCCAGGGCAAGAGAAGTAGATGACAAAAACTCAAATGTAGAAGGGAGCTCAAGACAAACAAACCACTTTATTTGTAATTTCTAACCTGCAAAATTGTTCAACTTGTCCCTTCCACACAATAACAACATGCACAATTGTTCAACTTGTCCCTTCCACATAATAACAACATGGACAATTGTTCAACTTGTCCCTTCCACACAATAACAACATGGACAATTGTTCAACTTGTCCCTTCCACACAATAACAACATGGACACTTGTTCAACTTGTCCCTTCCACACAATAACAACATGGACACTTGTTCAACTTGTCCCTTCACACAATAACAACATGGACAATTGTTCAACTTGTCCCTTCCACACAATAACAACATGGACAATTGTTCAACTTGTCCCTTCCACACAATAACAATTGTTCAACTTGTCCCTTCCACACAATAACAATTGTTCAACTTGTCCCTTTCTCTCAATAACAACTTTGGCAATGTTAACTTTTGTTAACAATTTATTTTGTGCACAACAAAGCATTTTATCCACAAATTCATTTTTTACATTGAGGTACCTGGGGGTGATACATCTGTTTTGCAATCTCAGCGCAACAGGTTCGAATCTCGCCATGCCAAAGTTAAGTTTTTAATTCACGGTGCGATCACCCCCTTCCGTGTGCGGAAAGTAATGGCAACCTACTGTACTGCATACATGCCAAGAAACTAAAAACAGCCAAATAGGTCAGCGGTTGTAAGTAGCTACATCATACTTATATTGCAATGTTTAGTATGGACTTTTGTGAATCTTAAAAACACTGGTCCTGGATGTAGCTTTTTCAACTTCCAGCATTCCATCCTATTGTTTGTCAGCCATGAACTTAACCTTAAGCACGCTATGTCCGATCCCTTCTAACCAACTCGGCCTACAAAAACGGTGTACGGGAAATTTTTTTTTTTTTTTTTGAACGGAGTCATTCCCGACAGCCATTTTTTACTGCTGAATACGCCCTCCATATATACACGATATTTTGCCGGTTAAAGTATCGTATGTTCGATTACAAATGGCTTTTGAACAGTTTTAATTTTGTATACGCCGTTTGGAGCAAGCCGACTTTTTGCAAAAGGGAAAGTAGGTTGTTGGGAAAGATCTTTATCGAGTAGATCTGTTTATTTTGTTTGTTTAAATGAAAGAACTACGTTTGAATTGGAAACTAACACAGTATCGATACGTTGTTGTGGTTTCCATAGTTTTCTATCGAAGCGACTAGGCCTAGTGGTCGAGTCCAAATTTTTTCAGAGATTTTCAAAAATTTTCAACTTCATCTTTTTGTATCTCAAAAACTAACAAACACACAACAACAACAATAACACCAACATGTTCGTTGTGCTATTGTGTGTCTACACGCCAGAAAATCATATTTATTGACAAACAAACATAAAAATTAAAAATTTTCTAAGACGACTATCAAAGCGAGAAATTAAGAAAATTAATTATGTCAAATTTTTTCAAAAAACTGCTGGCGTGCTAAAGGTTAATGATACAAATCTGGATTATATAAGCTTACACTGTCATTTACACAGTTGTATATGTTTGTATGGGTATATTACATTAAAAAAACTATACATTTGACTTTTTTAAATTATGTGAAAATGTGTCTTTCTTTAATTATTTCATTTATACACTGATGGGTCTGATTTTAAGGCCACCATTAAAGCGGGATATGGAGTCTACATATGGGAGAAAACAATATTACAAAGATAGATAAGGAAAGGGACCTAGGGGTTATAATAGATCATACAGGAAAGGTGAGTGAGCAAGTTAAGGTAGCAGTGAAAAAGGCAAATGTAATGTTGGGAATGATAAAAAGAAATATTAAACATAGGAGCAAGGAAGTGATCGTCAAACTGTATAAAGCTTTAGTTAGACCTAGATTGGAGTACTGAGTACCGGTGTGGAGTCCTTATCATAGAGGGGAAAAAACATGCTGGAAAGAATACAAAAAAAGAGCGACAAAGATGATAGTCGGATTCCAGAATTACAGTTATGAGGAACGACTCAGAAAAACCGGCCTACAGTGTCTCGAAGAGAGAAGAATTCGTGGTGACTTAATACAGGTTTATAAGATGTGTAGAGGAATGGATAAATTAGACTATAACAAGTTTTTTAAAATACAGCCACCTACAATAACAAGAGGGCATAGCTACAAGCTGACTAAAGAGAGGTCCAGATTAGATATTAGGAAATATTATTTTAGTCAGAGAGTGGTGTCTGCTTGGAATGCATTGCCAGCGGAGGCAGGGACAGTTAATGCATTTAAGAATAAACTGGATGCGCATAGCTTTTAGAGCAAGGTGATGTAAATGTAACTGGTTGTATACAGACTCTACAGGGTCTTCTAAACCAGTATAAAGACGTTAAGTATCCAGACAGAACATTTGATGCCTGTGGGGAAATGTGTTTAAATTATGAGGCCAAAATAACAGTATTGGAAGTAGCTTTGTACCACTTGAGGACTGTATTTGATGCTTCCCCACCATCAAAAGAATCGTAGTCTTTACAGACTCATTAACCGCTCTTCAAGCTCTGGAAAATGGTGGTCATTGTAAGCCTGAACTTACCCAAATATCGCTAGATGCGAACCAACTTCTCACATCCCATGAAGCTAGAATGGGTATGCAGTGGATCACTGGTCACTCAAATGCACCTGGCAATGACAAGGCATACAGGCCAGCTAAGAAAGGATCAAGTCAAAAGCGACAATACACACCAATAACTCTACAGACAGTCAAACAATTACTGAAGACTGCGAAAAATGAGGCTTGGCTACCTCCGAGGCCAGAGAAGTGGAATACTTTATACAGAACTAAACCTCAGAGGCCAGAGAAATGGAATGCTCTATACAGAACTAAACCTCAGAGGCCAGAGAAATGGAATGCTCTATACAGAACTAAACCTCAGAGGCCAGAGAAATGGAATGCTCTATACAGAACTAAACCTCAGAGGCCAGAGAAATGGAATGCTCTATACAGAACTAAACCTCAGAGGCCAGAGAAATGGAATGCTCTATACAGAACTAAACCTCAGAGGCCAGAGAAATGGAATGCTCTATACAGAACTAAACAACAGCTCACAAACACTTGCAGATACTTATGTGACATTGGACCAAACGGCAGGAGCCCACAGGCAGCTGAAAAATCTTTATGATAAGTGAGACTGGTAGAATAGTTAGGGGTGCCTTAAAGGCTACTCCAATAAAAAATAATTCCATAATCTGCATTGCATCCTTTGAGAAATGAAGTGACCTGAATGACCCAAGCCACCATGTTTGGACACCAGGTGCCGTGCACAAGACTGAAATCTAGAGGCAGCAGGCATAACATGCCTGTTGTTAATTTACTTATTTAAAGGAGAGAAAAGAAACGGCATATTAGAAATTCAAATTCTGGAAAAATAAAGTTGAGCCTTAATGAACCTCATAGAAGGCTTTGTTGCTTTCATTTTTTTGTTTGTTGCCTTCTGTCTTCCTTACGAAGCAAAGGGGCACACCAGCCCACTTTCAGGAAGGTTGTACCAAATTTCTTTGATCATTCTTATTGTATAGTTTCTGCAATTTTTACCGACAATTTCTCATTCAATCTCGTATGATGTTTTTTTTCTTTTTCCCAAGTAACTTTAATAACTTTTTACAAACTAGAAAGAGTTGGAGATATACTTTCATTATGTTGTTGTTGCGAATGCCCACAATGAGTAGGTTTACTCTTTTGTGTGTCCTGAAAAGGACGTTAAGTGGTGGGTTGCCGTAGCTTTCCTCTCATTCTGAGTGTGATACTTTCATTATTAAAAAGTGTAGTATTTATATCGACAGATTAACTTGTGTTTGTAAAGCTATTATGACTTCCGCTGGGAGGACACAATCTGAGGCATAAAGGCCACATGCCCCAGGTAGTCAACGCAGAGCATCATTATCGATCTGGTTCCTATTTAAATATAGGGGCACAATCTGAGCTCCGCCAACAAGACGTCTCTTCCCGTGGGTTCCGTTCCAGCGCATATCTGGTAATTTTTGTAAATGGGTACCCAGCTTACTGCTAGGAAAGAAAAGCCAGTAAGTGATGAAAGTGGCCACCAGACTACATTTACAGGTTGTGGCCTCATATTGAAGTCTCTAACGATTCATCCCTGACAGCAGCGCTTGCTATGGGACTACCTTGACCTATCCATCTCCACATTCTCTCACTGCATTGGTTGTTGTCTTGTTCTATTCTAGAGATCTTTGTTCTAACACAGTGCGCAGGTCAAGTATTTATCTCAACTGCCCCGGTAGGTTACAAAATATATACTGTACCTTGCTAGAAGTTTCGATCCGTACTACGAGACAGGATGTGCATCCCTTTTTTTTTTTTTTTTTTGGCTGTGCAGCAATTAAAATGTCTTGATTTTTCTTCAACATTGTGTTTCCTGTGTTGGCTTTTTTTTTGTTTACGTTTTAAAAAGTACTATCCTTTAGTGACTTCATTTTATAAAGTACTATCCTTTAGTGACTTCATTTTATAAAGTACTATCCTTTAGTGACTTCATTTTATAAAGTACTATCCTTTAGTGACTTCATTTTATAAAGTACTATCCTTTAGTGACTTCATTTTATAAAGTACTATCCTTTAGTGACTTCATTTTATAAAGTACTATCCTTTAGTGACTTCATTTTATAAAGTACTATCCTTTAGTGACTTCATTTTATAAAGTCTACATTTTCAGAAAGCTCATGGAACATCAATCCTAGTCCAGAAGGGCTGGCCAACCACTAATTCCAAAGTGCTGGCCAGCTCTAGTCTGAAAGATCTGGCCAACCCCCTAGTCAGGAAGCGCTGGCCAACCCCCCTAGTCAGGAAGCGCTGGCCAATCCCCTAGTCTGGAAGCGCTGGCCAACCCCTAGTCTGGATGAGCTGGCCCATCCTTATGCTGTAACAGTTTTGTTTCTTAGATAAACCTCAACAGAGTAAGAATTTCCAGCACCTCTGCAGCTTTCTTTCATCGAAAAATCTGCCAGTAAATGTGCTTTTCATGAATGTTAACTCGGGTTTACAAGCAACAGAATTAGGACTTCCAAGAGCCAGTGAAGTGGGACAGACATGGAGGTGCTATCTGAAGAAAGAAACGATTGGTGTATGTTTTGTTGAGGGCCGCTGCCTCTTAGGAGACTTATTTTCTTGTGGTTTATAGGATGGGGTAGCTGGCCCCTCGCACTCAACCCTCCGTAGTCATCTCTCATTACAAGTCTGGCAGATTACAGTGTAACTAATCTTAACTCCCCTTTCAGGCTCCGTTAACACACAAATGCTGAAGTTTAAAAATCATGAATTGCTAGAACAGTAGTCAGAGCTGAGAAAGGTTGTCCAAATGTGGAACAGTTAGAGCTCTATGCTCTTATGAAACAAGCAGGGGGGGACGATGAGGCTAACGTCTGGTCAGGCAAAACACACTGATCAGACAATGTTAGCTAGGGTCAGGAGAAATATACTGGCCAAGACCTCTTCGTTGGTCGCCCTGGAAACGGGCTGTTGTCGAGGACAAGTCTTGCTAACAAGGTGAGATTCGACGTGATCCCTGTAGTAGTGAGCGACACGCAGATGAAGCCAAGCATAGCACAACCACCTGGAGGACCCCGGTCCACCTTCATCAGCACGCTCGGGATGTGAGGAAAGCTACGGCAATCCGCCATTTAACGTCCTTTTTAGGACGCACAAAAGAGTAACCTACTCATTGTGGGCATTCACAAAAAACAAATCAAACAAGCAGAAAAAGCAAAGCAAATATTTAACCAAATGGAATTAAATTTTAAATGATTGCAGATGCCAGTTAAATAGTTCATTCTTCGGCTTTCTTGGCTGAATGATATTTCTTGCCAACCTGTTTTTCCTTGCTGTGTTTTGTCAACCAACCGCTCTGTCGTTGTTCTGTTTCCAGGAACCCCTGTAATAGAAATTTCTTGAAAACTCAACCTGGGGCTTCTAGGAATTATTTGTGAATAGATACTCGTGTGTGATAATTGTTGTTCTTCATAGATTTGTATGCAAATGTGAGTTGCCAGTTGGTGTGTGAAATGTATTTTTTCTTCTTCTTCGTTCATCCTCAGATCAAGGTTCCGGTTTCTCTTACAAAGGACACCGTTGTTTGTAAGGCTGTTTCATCTCCATACAGCTTTTGTTTCATATCTGTCTCACAAGGCCAGCATTGTTCTCTCTTTTCCTGCGTGAGCGTGCAGCTTTGTAGGATGTGTTCCACAGTCATGGTATGCTCCCCACATGGACACCTGTCATCTGTCCCAATCCACATTTTGTTGTAAAGATGACCCTTGAGTCTGATATGCGCAGTTCTCAGTCTGAAGATGATGACTTGCTCTTCTCTAGTTAAGTTATAGTAGATGTCCTCTTTTCGGAAGTCGGGGTGTTGATCAGCCCATTTTACCCTGAAGTTGGCTTTAATTATGGTCTTGGCCTCATTTTATGTGATTCTCAGGTCTGTTTGTGGGGATGCTCCTCCACTCTTTGCTAGTTTGAAATGTATTTCAACATAACCCTCTACACCAGTGCTCTACCGCCCACTAGTGGATGATTTTAGCTGTCAAGTGGGTGGTTTTAGTCGACCTGTAGCTCTATATGGACCGATACACCTGTGCAGGTCCCAGCTCTGGCATGAGCTGGGTGTAGCTGAGAAGGATTTTCTGCTTAGTGGGGTAGGCTGGAGCAGCTTATTACTCCCCTACGTTGGGACAAGTACTGCGAAGGGTGGTTAACCAATGTGCAAAGTCCATCTTAATAGACTCAAACACTAGAGCAATTTAGAACCACATCCTGTTAGGTGCCATCTATGCTGCTCTAAACAAACCACCTAACCTTGTCGTTGTTCCGTGTCACACAGTTAGTCGTCACTTTCGACATGTTCTCTGCGGGGTAGTGGTGAAATTCTTGTACTTGTCATACAACAAAGACCCTGGCGAACCACTCGTATTGGCGGTAGCAAAATAATTACATGATGTTTCAGAAACATCAAATATACAGACTCGGTGGACCATCGCTGAATTTTCTTAAGTTTCGATTTTAGTGGGCGGTAGAAAAAAAATTTACGCTCACGAAAGTCATTAAAAGTGGGTGACCCGTGTATGACTTGCCCATCTACATTTTGCCTTGTCTGCGTGGATTACCGCATCATTCACCAAGGACAATTGTCATATATCATAATTGTGGAGATTTTGTACCTGTTAGTTCCAGGGAGTGATTCCGACCAAACGTCTATCAAGAAAGGCCTGGGTCACCCTCAATTTGTCCTCCAGTGATTTTGTTAGCCGCTCCCGCGATGTGCTATGAGCAATATATATTCATTAGTAATACTCGTGCAGAACATCTGCCCATGAATCGATCTATACATATGTCGAAGAAACAGCAGTTTAACAATTACAGCACCTGCCCCTTCCTACACACTTACCTGGCGCACCACTGTTCATCTCAACTCACACACCCCAACCATCACTTCTCTTCCTCCTCCAACGCCCCATCACCATCTCGTCCCCTCTCCAGAAGGTGCTAGTTTTCAATGGGAGCCAGCATTTCTTTCATCACTAATTCTTTTCAGTTTCTTCGTATTTTTGGTTATCTTCTCGCCATTTTTACCCAATTGCATACTCCAACAATAACAAAGATTGTCGTAAACTTTTCTTCTTCTGCGTTCGTTTTGTCTCTCGCTACCAAGTTCTGAACAGGGCTTTGCAAGTAGCAGGATGTAGTCTGGAGAATAGAATGCATTGTGTTGCTAGTTTACAGCTGTGACTGTGATATTTGCACCTTTCAGTCCGACACATCTGTCATTTCTCTCTATGCTTTGTAATTTAAAAACAAAATTTTCAGTATAAACTAAAAACGTGGCCCTTTTTCTTGGAAATCAAACATAACCAGATCCGCTTTGGTGGTGTTCAATTTGGTCATTCATACTGACTTTTGAATTGCCCTGTCGTTCGCCTTCAGCATGTCGCTCTTGTCACATGTACCAGGAAGGTTGGGGCAATTCATCAGATGACCTGGACATCCCTTTGAGCAATAACAGAAGTGTGATGGTGTATGCTCTCAGACATCCTCGTCTTGAGTAACAGATGTTGCTGATGCCACTCGTACGAGTTATGTACTCTTGGAGACTTTCTTTTGTTGCAGTTGATCTCCTCACATCCCAAAACTGTAGTGTAATGGGAGGCTTCTCATTAAGCTCACCACTATGGGGATCACAGTGTCGATCCCTACCTTGTTAGCCAGACAACCATGAAACAACCTGTTTCCAGATAGACCTACTTGAAAGTGAGGTTGGGTCTGATTAGTATGTTTCATCTGACCCTGACTAACATAGCCTGATCAGTTTGTTTCACCTGACCCTGACTAACATACTCTTTACCTTAACGGCTGCACCAACGCCATTCAGATCCAGCAAGAAAGTGTCGTGGCCATACAGGGAGTTGAGTTCATAGAAGGTCACTTGCTCATTTCCTGATAAAAGAGAGAAGATGATTAATTGATTTGCCTTTTCACTCCAAGTGGAGATAGAGCCACCACTACAGCTGACCCATTTACAAAAGTTGATATCTAAACATTTGCACAGATCTCAGAAATCTAAACATTTGTACAGGTCTCAGAAATCTAAACATTTGTACAGGTCTCAGAAATCTAAACATTTGCACAGATCTCAGAAATCTAAACATTTGCACAGATCTCAGAAATCTAAACATTTGCACAGATCTCAGAAATCTAAACATTTGCACAGATCTCAGAAATCTAAACATTTGTACATGTCTCAGAAATCTAAACATTTGTACAGGTCTCAGAAATAAGGACCGAGGATTCACTAAGATAAAACTAAGACACTGAGCTGTAGTGGTCAGTGACCCAAAGCTGACTGCTAGCGCCAGGGCCAGCAAACAAGAGCTGCCAAGACCCTTCTACACGGCCACGCAGTGATTCTGGAAACCAGGCTGCAACAGGGTAGACTTGCAAGGGAAAAGGGATCGAACTGGAAAGGCTAACCCCGGACCCAAAAATCCTGCTGAAGCCGGATATGTCAGACCAAAAGGTGCAAATATTGCAGTCAAGTTGTAAACTACTACAACACATTTCGTTCTCTAGACTACATCCTGCTACTTGCAAAGCCTTTTTCAGGGCTTGGTAACGGGAGTTAAGAACAAAAGAAGAAAAAAGTATCAATAATGTTAACGAGCACAGAAAACTATCACAGAAGATGTCCACATTGAGACAGAAATCAAGACAAGGATTGTCTTGACAAAAAAAGGCCATCTCGGATGAACAGAAATTGCTAACCTAATATAACATCAGGATAGAACTGAGGAATAGAATAATGGCACTCATATACGGCAAATTGCAGTATATGGGACTGAAACATGGGATCTGGCAAAGGAGGATGGACAAAGCTTGGAAATGTGGTTGAAAGAGTGAGTCGGACAGAAAGAAGATCTAATGACAATGTACGCACTGATGTGGGCGCACAAAGACAAATATTGAAATGATACACAAATAAAGAGTGAGTCGGACAGAAAGAAGATCTAATGACAATGTACGCACTGATGTGGGCGCACAAAGACAAATATTGAAATGATACACAAATAAGGAGTGAGTCGGACAGAAAGAAGATCTAATGACAATGTACGCACTGATGTGGGCGCACAAAGACAAATATTGAAATGATACACAAATAAAGATTAAGTCGGACAGAAAGAAGATCTAATGACAATGTACGCACTGATGTGGGCGCACAAAGACAAATATTGAAATGATACACAAATAAAGATTGAGTCGGACAGAAAGAAGATCTAATGACAATGTACGCACTGATGTGGGCGCACAAAGACAAATATTGAAATGATACACAAATAAAGATTGAGTTGGCTGGGCCACAATGTGAGACATGAAAGTCTTCTACAGAAGATACTAGAGGACAAGGTTGAGTTGGCTGGGTCACAATATGAGACATGAAAGTCTTCTACAGAAGATACTAGAGGGCAAGGTTGAGTTGGCTGGGCCACAATGTGAGACATGAAAGTCTTCCACAGAAGATACTAGAGGGCAATTATGGGTTCTGGTTGGTCTGGTGTACAGGTTTGGTTTCGGATGGTTTGGTGTACATTTTTTGGTTGGTTTGGTGTACATGTTTTGGTTGGTCTGGAGTACGTTTTTTGGTTGGTTTGGTGTACTTGTTCCGGTGTATACTTGTCCTAGTGTACATTTTTGGTTTGGTTTGGTGTACATGTTATGGTTGGTCTGGAGTACGTTTTTTGGTTGGTTTGGTGTACTTGTTCCAGTGTATACTTGTTCTGGTGTACATGTTTTGGTTGGTCAGGTGTACTTGTTTTGGTTGGTCTGGTGTACATGTTTTGGTTGGTCTAGTGTACATGTGTTGGTTGGTTTGGTGTACATGTTTTGGCCAATCCAGTGCATGGACTTTGGTTACTCTAGTGTACTAGTTCTGGTCGGCCTGGTGTATTTTTTTAGATGGTATGTATGATACTCAGTGGTCTCGAGGTAAGGTGTCCGCTTCGAGTACCAGAGGTCGCGGGTTTGAATCATGGTGCAGACCGGGAATTTTTAACGTGGATCTTCTGGTAAAAATTCCCCTGATCTCTGGGTAGTGAGATCGGACTCCCGCGTTCAGTGTCGAGCACGCTAAAAATTCCTTGGCAGTTGGAAATCTAAAAAAGTAGCCTTAACGGCCGCTGCCCGGACAAAATTCAAGTTAAAAATCTACCCATATTATTTATACCTTCACTCAGGCCTGAGGAGCAACAGGAAGTTGAAAATAGCTACTACGGATAGAAGATAGACTTCTGATACCTGGCAACAGACATTAACATACCAGGATCCCGAGTTTCAAGTAAGTATGATACTGTGCAATAGAAAAATACAGCAGAAACAAAAACAGCTGACACTTACCTGAATGCTGAAGCACTTTAGCAAGTTCACGTTGTTGCCAGATTGGAAATAACATATCCGTCTGCACACCAATGACCATAGAAGGACATTTGACTCTGGAGAGACCATGTTCAAGTGATTCATAGCCTTCCCCTATGTCAAACATGTCCATAGCCTGAAACAAGATTACAATAAACATATCATAATTTGTTTGTAAGGTAAAAACATCTTACAATTTGGAAAGAAGTCTTGTCTCGTCTGTCTTCTTCTATCATTCTCAATCTCCCACTACCAAGCCCCAAATAGGGCTTTGCAAGTAGCAGGATGTTGTCCGGAGTACGGAATGTGTTGTGTCGCAGTTTACAGCTTGGCTGTGATATTTGCACCTTTCGGTCTGAATCATCCAACTTCAGGTATTGTCTGTCTCATAACTTAGGTAGTCGTAGAGGCATTACATTTAAGTACGCCATGAACTGTTATTTGCCATTGTACTCTATCCATTGTGAGCGATGCGGTATCAATATCATGCTCACCTACTTGTGAATATCGTATGTCTACGCATTTTAGTGCGACCTCTCCTCTTGTCAGGAACTGCACCTCAGAGTATCACATTGGACATACCATGAGAACGTATCACATGACAATGCTAGCTGAGTTTTCGTGATTTGACAATTGAAAGTAGCTCCGGATACGGCCCGATAGACTGTCGGACAGTAATCGCATACACTGACATTCATTACATGATTTGGGATCCAAATGGGGCAGTGAGCCCGGAATACGAGACTCATATGTCTCATAGCCTCTACCGCCCAAGTCTACCTCATATACACGTTGGTGGATCCTGTTATACCCAGTAATCTTGCCAAAGGTTGGATGTTGACCCCAGCGGCACGTAAGATGGGACAGCAAACGAGGTTAACACAAAGTCAGAGCCCCAGCCAGATGTGGGAGGTGGAGCACACTCTACCACAGAACAGGTGCCGAAGATTGAGGTACCAGGCCAGGAGGTGGAGCACGCTCTACCACAGAACAGGTGCTGAAGATCGAGGTACCAGGCCAGGAGGTGGAGCACGCTCTACCACAGAACAGGTGCTGAATATCGAGGTACCAGGCCAGGAGGTCGAGCACGCTCTACCACAGAACAGGCGTTGAAGACAGAGGTACCAAGCCAAGAGATGGAGCACACTCTACCACAGAACAGGTGCTAAAGACCGAGGGGTACCAGGCCAAGAGGTGGAGCATACTCTACCACAGAACAGGTGCTGAAGAACCCCCCCCGTTACTCATTATTAGTTGGATCTTGCCCTACGTTTCTGACAGGACGTGACAATCCTGAGACACAGTCACACTGGACTGCCTCTCTTCCGGGATAGTACAAACTAGTACATAGTCCATATCATCACCACACCCTATAGACACGAGTGGGGAAGACTCGATAGTCCTGCAAGACAACTTCCCTAAGAGAGACAACTCTGACCAAAAACAACTGCAGCCTCGCAGATAGGCTGGGGACAGCCAAAGGCTAAGGAAGGCATCCCTACAGAAACGCCTGTTGAAATCGGATGCACTGAGCCACAGGCTTAACAAAATAAAACAGTGCAACGTATATCGCTGTAACCAGCGTACAAAGAAGAAGAAGAAGGATCTTGCCCGTGTTAAACCTTTACACCCTAAACCTTAAAACAGGAAATACGTGTTCATAAGAGCAGGGAGATAGTTCTTTGCCTTATTCACATACTATTTGTTTACTTATGCGATGTAAATGATATACCAGAACAGAACAAGAAATGAACAATTGCATTGAACATAGTAGTAGTGTTTTCGGTTTCCAAACAACATACAAGGCAGGTTAGGGTGTAAAGGGTTAATCGTCATTCCATTAGTCCTAGAAGATAAATCAAAACTGGCTGTCAGTGAGTGCAACTCTTCTTCAGCACCACGCAGGGCATCAATAGCATCCATCTTCTTTTTCTTTTGTGACAGTACTGCCCTCTTGTCCGTTAACATTTATATAGAACATTCATCAACAGATGGGGGTAATGTCAGGACTCATTCTCTGTGAATAAGTTGTTGTTTCGAATGCACATAATGAGAAGGTCTACTCTTTTGTGTGCCATAAAAAGGACGCTAAGTGACGGGTTGCAGTAGCTTTCCTCACATCTTCAGGCGGTTATGATATCCTTGGCTTCATCTGCGTGCCGACCCCTCACCTCATTAGCCAGGCTGCCATGAAAACAGCATGTTTCCAGGGAGGGCTACAAGGAAGCCAAGGTGAGGGTCTTGACCAGTATATTTTGCCTGACCCTGATTAACATGTCTGACCAGTATATTTTGCCTGACCCTGACTAACATGTCTGACCAGTATATTTTGCCTGACCCTGACTAACATGTCTGACCAGTATATTTTGCCTGACCCTGAAAAACATGTCTGACCAGTATATTTTGCCTGACCCTGACTAACATGTCTGACCAGTATATTTTGCCTGACCCTGACTAACATGTCCGACCAGTATATTTTGCCCGACCCTGACTAACATGTCTGACCAGTATATTTTGCCTGACCCTGACAAACATGTCTGACCAGTATATTTTACCTGACCCTGACTAACATGTCCGACTAGTATATTTTCCCTTATCCTGACTAACATGTCTGACCAGTATATTTTGCCTAACCTTGACTAACATGTCTGACCAGTATATTTTGCTGACCCTGACAAACATGTCTGACCAGTATATTTTGCCTGACCCTGACTAACATGTCTGACCAGTATATTTTGCCCGACCCTGACTAACATGTCTGACCAGTATATTTTGCCTGATCCTGACTAACATGTCTGACCAGTATATTTTGCCCGACCCTGACTAACATGTCTGACCAGTATATTTTGCCTGACCCTGACAAACATGTCTGACCAGTATATTTTGCCTGACCCTGACTAACATGTCCGACTAGTATATTTTCCCTTATCCTGACTAACATGTCTGAAAAGTATATTTTGCCTAATCTTGACTAACATGTCTGACCAGTATATTTTGCCTGACCCTGACTAACATGTCTGACCAGTATATTTTTGCCTGACCCTGACTAACATGTCTGACCAGTATATTTTGCCTGACCCTAACATGTCTGACCAGTATATTTTGCCTGACCCTGACAAACATGTCTGACCAGTATATTTTGCCTGACCTTGACTAACATGTCTGACCAGTATATTTTCCCTTATCCTGACTAACATGTCTGACCAGTATATTTTGCCTAACCCTGACTAACATCTCTGACCAGTATATTTTGCCTAACCCTGACTAACATCTCTGACCAGTATATTTTGCCTAACCCTGACTAACATCTCTGACCAGTATATTTTGCCTTATCCTGACTAACATCTCTGACCAGTATATTTTGCCTAACCCTGATTAACATGTCTGACCAGTATATTTTTCCTGACCCTGACTAACATGTCTGACCAGTATATTTTGCCTGACCCTGACTAACATGTCTGACCAGTATATTTTGCCTGACCCTGACTAACATGTCTGACCAGTATATTTTGCCTGACCCTGACTAACATGTCTGACCAGTATATTTTGCCTGACCCTGACTAACATGTCTGACCAGTATATTTTGCCTGACCCTGACAAACATGTCTGACCAGTATATTTTGCCTGATCCTGACTAACATGTCTGACTAGTATATTTTCCCTTATCCTGACTAACATGTCTGACCAGTATATTTTGCCTGACCCTGACTAACATGTCTGACCAGTATATTTTGCTGACCCTGACAAACATGTCTGACCAGTATATTTTGCCTGACCCTGACTAACATGTCTGACCAGTATATTTTGCCCGACCCTGACTAACATGACTGACCAGTATATTTTGCCTGACCCTGACTAACATGTCTGACCAGTATATTTTGCCTGACCCTAACTAACATGTCTGACCAGTATATTTTGCCTGACCCTGACAAACATGTCTGACCAGTATATTTTGCCTGACCCTGACTAACATGTCTGACCAGTATATTTTGCCTGACCCTGACTAACATGTCTGACCAGTATATTTTGCCCGACCCTGACTAACATGTCTGACCAGTATATTTTGCCTGACCCTGACAAACATGTCTGACCAGTATATTTTGCCTGACCCTGACTAACATGTCCGACTAGTATATTTTCCCTTATCCTGACTAACATGTCTGACCAGTATATTTTGCCTAACCTTGACTAACATGTCTGACCAGTATATTTTCCCTTATCCTGACTAACATGTCTGACCAGTATATTTTGCCTAACCCTGACTAACATCTCTGACCAGTATATTTTGCCTAACCCTGACTAACATCTCTGACCAGTATATTTTGCCTAACCCTGACTAACATCTCTGACCAGTATATTTTGCCTTATCCTGACTAACATCTCTGACCAGTATATTTTGCCTAACCCTGATTAACATGTCTGACCAGTATATTTTGCCTGACCCTGATTAACATGTCTGACCAGTATATTTTTCCTGACCCTGACTAACATGTCTGACCAGTATATTTTGCCTGACCCTGACTAACATGTCTGACCAGTATATTTTGCCTAACCCTGACTAACATCTCTGACCAGTATATTTTGCCTAACCCTGACTAACATCTCTGACCAGTATATTTTGCCTTATCCTGACTAACATCTCTGACCAGTATATTTTGCCTAACCCTGATTAACATGTCTGACCAGTATATTTTGCCTGACCCTGATTAACATGTCTGACCAGTATATTTTTCCTGACCCTGACTAACATGTCTGACCAGTATATTTTGCCTGACCCTGACTAACATGTCTGACCAGTATATTTTGCCTGACCCTGACTAACATGTCTGACCAGTATATTTTGCTGACCCTGACAAACATGTCTGACCAGTATATTTTGCCTGACCCTGACTAACATGTCTGACCAGTATATTTTGCCCGACCCTGACTAACATGACTGACCAGTATATTTTGCCTGACCCTGACTAACATGTCTGACCAGTATATTTTGCCTGACCCTAACTAACATGTCTGACCAGTATATTTTGCCTGACCCTGACAAACATGTCTGACCAGTATATTTTGCCTGACCCTGACTAACATGTCTGACCAGTATATTTTGCCTGACCCTGACTAACATGTCTGACCAGTATATTTTGCCCGACCCTGACTAACATGTCTGACCAGTATATTTTGCCTGACCCTGACAAACATGTCTGACCAGTATATTTTGCCTGACCCTGACTAACATGTCCGACTAGTATATTTTCCCTTATCCTGACTAACATGTCTGACCAGTATATTTTGCCTAACCTTGACTAACATGTCTGACCAGTATATTTTGCTGACCCTGACAAACATGTCTGACCAGTATATTTTGCCTGACCCTGACTAACATGTCTGACCAGTATATTTTGCCCGACCCTGACTAACATGTCTGACCAGTATATTTTGCCTGATCCTGACTAACATGTCTGACCAGTATATTTTGCCCGACCCTGACTAACATGTCTGACCAGTATATTTTGCCTGACCCTGACAAACATGTCTGACCAGTATATTTTGCCTGACCCTGACTAACATGTCCGACTAGTATATTTTCCCTTATCCTGACTAACATGTCTGAAAAATATATTTTGCCTAATCTTGACTAACATGTCTGACCAGTATATTTTGCCTGACCCTGACTAACATGTCTGACCAGTATATTTTTGCCTGACCCTGACTAACATGTCTGACCAGTATATTTTGCCTGACCCTAACATGTCTGACCAGTATATTTTGCCTGACCCTGACAAACATGTCTGACCAGTATATTTTGCCTGACCCTGACTAACATGTCTGACCAGTATATTTTGCCCGACCCTGACTAACATGTCTGACCAGTATATTTTGCCTGATCCTGACTAACATGTCTGACCAGTATATTTTGCCTGACCCTGACTAACATGTCTGACCAGTATATTTTGCCTGACCCTGACAAACATGTCTGACCAGTATATTTTGCCTGACCCTGACTAACATGAACGACTAGTATATTTTCCCTTATCCTGACTAACATGTCTGAAAAGTATATTTTGCCTAATCTTGACTAACATGTCTGACCAGTATATTTTGCCTGACCCTGACTAACATGTCTGACCAGTATATTTTTGCCTGACCCTGACTAACATGTCTGACCAGTATATTTTGCCTGACCCTGACTAACATGTCTGACCAGTATATTTTGCCCGATCCTGACTAACATGTCTGACCAGTATATTTTGCCTGATCCTGACTAACATGTCTGACCAGTATATTTTGCCTGACCCTGACTAACATGTCTGACCAGTATATTTTGCCTGACCCTGACAAACATGTCTGACCAGTATATTTTGCCTGACCCTGACTAACATGAACGACTAGTATATTTTCCCTTATCCTGACTAACATGTCTGAAAAGTATATTTTGCCTAATCTTGACTAACATGTCTGACCAGTATATTTTGCCTGACCCTGACTAACATGTCTGACCAGTATATTTTTGCCTGACCCTGACTAACATGTCTGACCAGTATATTTTGCCTGACCCTAACATGTCTGACCAGTATATTTTGCCTGACCCTGACAAACATGTCTGACCAGTATATTTTGCCTGACCCTGACTAACATGTCTGACCAGTATATTTTCCCTTATCCTGACTAACATGTCTGACCAGTATATTTTGCCTAACCCTGACTAACATCTCTGACCAGTATATTTTGCCTAACCCTGACTAACATCTCTGACCAGTATATTTTGCCTAACCCTGACTAACATCTCTGACCAGTATATTTTGCCTTATCCTGACTAACATCTCTGACCAGTATATTTTGCCTAACCCTGATTAACATGTCTGACCAGTATATTTTGCCTGACCCTGACAAACATGTCTGACCAGTATATTTTGCCTGACCCTGACTAACATGTCTGACCAGTATATTTTGCCTGACCCTGACTAACATGTCTGACCAGTATATTTTGCCTGACCCTGACTAACATGTCTGACCAGTATATTTTGCCTGACCCTGACAAACATGTCTGACCAGTATATTTTGCCTGACCCTGACTAACATGTCTGACTAGTATATTTTCCCTTATCCTGACTAACATGTCTGACCAGTATATTTTGCTGACCCTGACAAACATGTCTGACCAGTATATTTTGCCTGACCCTGACTAACATGTCTGACCAGTATATTTTGCCCGACCCTGACTAACATGTCTGACCAGTATATTTTGCCTGATCCTGACTAACATGTCTGACCAGTATATTTTGCCCGACCCTGACTAACATGTCTGACCAGTATATTTTGCCTGACCCTGACAAACATGTCTGACCAGTATATTTTGCCTGACCCTGACTAACATGTCCGACTAGTATATTTTCCCTTATCCTGACTAACATGTCTGAAAAATATATTTTGCCTAATCTTGACTAACATGTCTGACCAGTATATTTTGCCTGACCCTGACTAACATGTCTGACCAGTATATTTTTGCCTGACCCTGACTAACATGTCTGACCAGTATATTTTGCCTGACCCTAACATGTCTGACCAGTATATTTTGCCTGACCCTGACAAACATGTCTGACCAGTATATTTTGCCTGACCCTGACTAACATGTCTGACCAGTATATTTTGCCCGACCCTGACTAACATGTCTGACCAGTATATTTTGCCTGATCCTGACTAACATGTCTGACCAGTATATTTTGCCTGACCCTGACTAACATGTCTGACCAGTATATTTTGCCTGACCCTGACAAACATGTCTGACCAGTATATTTTGCCTGACCCTGACTAACATGAACGACTAGTATATTTTCCCTTATCCTGACTAACATGTCTGAAAAGTATATTTTGCCTAATCTTGACTAACATGTCTGACCAGTATATTTTGCCTGACCCTGACTAACATGTCTGACCAGTATATTTTTGCCTGACCCTGACTAACATGTCTGACCAGTATATTTTGCCTGACCCTGATTAACATGTCTGACCAGTATATTTTTCCTGACCCTGACTAACATGTCTGACCAGTATATTTTGCCTGACCCTGACTAACATGTCTGACCAGTATATTTTGCCTGACCCTGACTAACATGTCTGACCAGTATATTTTGCTGACCCTGACAAACATGTCTGACCAGTATATTTTGCCTGACCCTGACTAACATGTCTGACCAGTATATTTTGCCCGACCCTGACTAACATGACTGACCAGTATATTTTGCCTGACCCTGACTAACATGTCTGACCAGTATATTTTGCCTGACCCTAACTAACATGTCTGACCAGTATATTTTGCCTGACCCTGACAAACATGTCTGACCAGTATATTTTGCCTGACCCTGACTAACATGTCTGACCAGTATATTTTGCCTGACCCTGACTAACATGTCTGACCAGTATATTTTGCCCGACCCTGACTAACATGTCTGACCAGTATATTTTGCCTGACCCTGACAAACATGTCTGACCAGTATATTTTGCCTGACCCTGACTAACATGTCCGACTAGTATATTTTCCCTTATCCTGACTAACATGTCTGACCAGTATATTTTGCCTAACCTTGACTAACATGTCTGACCAGTATATTTTGCTGACCCTGACAAACATGTCTGACCAGTATATTTTGCCTGACCCTGACTAACATGTCTGACCAGTATATTTTGCCCGACCCTGACTAACATGTCTGACCAGTATATTTTGCCTGATCCTGACTAACATGTCTGACCAGTATATTTTGCCCGACCCTGACTAACATGTCTGACCAGTATATTTTGCCTGACCCTGACAAACATGTCTGACCAGTATATTTTGCCTGACCCTGACTAACATGTCCGACTAGTATATTTTCCCTTATCCTGACTAACATGTCTGAAAAATATATTTTGCCTAATCTTGACTAACATGTCTGACCAGTATATTTTGCCTGACCCTGACTAACATGTCTGACCAGTATATTTTTGCCTGACCCTGACTAACATGTCTGACCAGTATATTTTGCCTGACCCTAACATGTCTGACCAGTATATTGGCCTGACCCTGACAAACATGTCTGACCAGTATATTTTGCCTGACCCTGACTAACATGTCTGACCAGTATATTTTGCCCGACCCTGACTAACATGTCTGACCAGTATATTTTGCCTGATCCTGACTAACATGTCTGACCAGTATATTTTGCCTGACCCTGACTAACATGTCTGACCAGTATATTTTGCCTGACCCTGACAAACATGTCTGACCAGTATATTTTGCCTGACCCTGACTAACATGAACGACTAGTATATTTTCCCTTATCCTGACTAACATGTCTGAAAAGTATATTTTGCCTAATCTTGACTAACATGTCTGACCAGTATATTTTGCCTGACCCTGACTAACATGTCTGACCAGTATATTTTTGCCTGACCCTGACTAACATGTCTGACCAGTATATTTTGCCTGACCCTAACATGTCTGACCAGTATATTTTGCCTGACCCTGACAAACATGTCTGACCAGTATATTTTGCCTGACCCTGACTAACATGTCTGACCAGTATATTTTGCCCGACCCTGACTAACATGTCTGACCAGTATATTTTGCCTGATCCTGACTAACATGTCTGACCAGTATATTTTGCCTGACCCTGACTAACATGTCTGACCAGTATATTTTGCCTGACCCTGACAAACATGTCTGACCAGTATATTTTGCCTGACCCTGACTAACATGAACGACTAGTATATTTTCCCTTATCCTGACTAACATGTCTGAAAAGTATATTTTGCCTAATCTTGACTAACATGTCTGACCAGTATATTTTGCCTGACCCTGACTAACATGTCTGACCAGTATATTTTGCTGACCCTGACAAACATGTCTGACCAGTATATTTTGCCTGACCCTGACTAACATGTCTGACCAGTATATTTTGCCCGATCCTGACTAACATGTCTGACCAGTATATTTTGCCTGATCCTGACTAACATGTCTGACCAGTATATTTTGCCTGACCCTGACTAACTTGTCTGACCAGTATATTTTGCCTGACCCTGACAAACATGTCTGACCAGTATATTTTGCCTGACCCTGACTAACATGAACGACTAGTATATTTTCCCTTATCCTGACTAACATGTCTGAAAAGTATATTTTGCCTAATCTTGACTAACATGTCTGACCAGTATATTTTGCCTGACCCTGACTAACATGTCTGACCAGTATATTTTTGCCTGACCCTGACTAACATGTCTGACCAGTATATTTTGCCTGACCCTAACATGTCTGACCAGTATATTTTGCCTGACCCTGACAAACATGTCTGACCAGTATATTTTGCCTGACCCTGACTAACATGTCTGACCAGTATATTTTCCCTTATCCTGACTAACATGTCTGACCAGTATATTTTGCCTAACCCTGACTAACATCTCTGACCAGTATATTTTGCCTAACCCTGACTAACATCTCTGACCAGTATATTTTGCCTAACCCTGACTAACATCTCTGACCAGTATATTTTGCCTTATCCTGACTAACATCTCTGACCAGTATATTTTGCCTAACCCTGATTAACATGTCTGACCAGTATATTTTGCCTGACCCTGACAAACATGTCTGACCAGTATATTTTGCCTGACCCTGACTAACATGTCTGACCAGTATATTTTGCCTGACCCTGACTAACATGTCTGACCAGTATATTTTGCCTGACCCTGACTAACATGTCTGACCAGTATATTTTGCCTGACCCTGACAAACATGTCTCACCAGTATATTTTGCCTGACCCTGACTAACATGTCTGACTAGTATATTTTCCCTTATCCTGACTAACATGTCTGACCAGTATATTTTGCCTGACCCTGACTAACATGTCTGACCAGTATATTTTGCTGACCCTGACAAACATGTCTGACCAGTATATTTTGCCTGACCCTGACTAACATGTCTGACCAGTATATTTTGCCCGACCCTGACTAACATGTCTGACCAGTATATTTTGCCTGATCCTGACTAACATGTCTGACCAGTATATTTTGCCCGACCCTGACTAACATGTCTGACCAGTATATTTTGCCTGACCCTGACTAACATGTCTGACCAGTATATTTTGCCTGACCCTGACTAACATGTCCGACTAGTATATTTTCCCTTATCCTGACTAACATGTCTGAAAAATATATTTTGCCTAATCTTGACTAACATGTCTGACCAGTATATTTTGCCTGACCCTGACTAACATGTCTGACCAGTATATTTTTGCCTGACCCTGACTAACATGTCTGACCAGTATATTTTGCCTGACCCTAACATGTCTGACCAGTATATTTTGCCTGACCCTGACAAACATGTCTGACCAGTATATTTTGCCTGACCCTGACTAACATGAACGACTAGTATATTTTCCCTTATCCTGACTAACATGTCTGAAAAGTATATTTTGCCTAATCTTGACTAACATGTCTGACCAGTATATTTTGCCTGACCCTGACTAACATGTCTGACCAGTATATTTTTGCCTGACCCTGACTAACATGTCTGACCAGTATATTTTGCCTGACCCTAACATGTCTGACCAGTATATTTTGCCTGACCCTGACAAACATGTCTGACCAGTATATTTTGCCTGACCCTGACTAACATGTCTGACCAGTATATTTTGCCCGACCCTGACTAACATGTCTGACCAGTATATTTTGCCTGATCCTGACTAACATGTCTGACCAGTATATTTTGCCTGACCCTGACTAACATGTCTGACCAGTATATTTTGCCTGACCCTGACAAACATGTCTGACCAGTATATTTTGCCTGACCCTGACTAACATGAACGACTAGTATATTTTCCCTTATCCTGACTAACATGTCTGAAAAGTATATTTTGCCTAATCTTGACTAACATGTCTGACCAGTATATTTTGCCTGACCCTGACTAACATGTCTGACCAGTATATTTTGCTGACCCTGACAAACATGTCTGACCAGTATATTTTGCCTGACCCTGACTAACATGTCTGACCAGTATATTTTGCCCGATCCTGACTAACATGTCTGACCAGTATATTTTGCCTGATCCTGACTAACATGTCTGACCAGTATATTTTGCCTGACCCTGACTAACATGTCTGACCAGTATATTTTGCCTGACCCTGACAAACATGTCTGACCAGTATATTTTGCCTGACCCTGACTAACATGAACGACTAGTATATTTTCCCTTATCCTGACTAACATGTCTGAAAAGTATATTTTGCCTAATCTTGACTAACATGTCTGACCAGTATATTTTGCCTGACCCTGACTAACATGTCTGACCAGTATATTTTTGCCTGACCCTGACTAACATGTCTGACCAGTATATTTTGCCTGACCCTAACATGTCTGACCAGTATATTTTGCCTGACCCTGACAAACATGTCTGACCAGTATATTTTGCCTGACCCTGACTAACATGTCTGACCAGTATATTTTCCCTTATCCTGACTAACATGTCTGACCAGTATATTTTGCCTAACCCTGACTAACATCTCTGACCAGTATATTTTGCCTAACCCTGACTAACATCTCTGACCAGTATATTTTGCCTAACCCTGACTAACATCTCTGACCAGTATATTTTGCCTTATCCTGACTAACATCTCTGACCAGTATATTTTGCCTAACCCTGATTAACATGTCTGACCAGTATATTTTGCCTGACCCTGACAAACATGTCTGACCAGTATATTTTGCCTGACCCTGACTAACATGTCTGACCAGTATATTTTGCCTGACCCTGACTAACATGTCTGACCAGTATATTTTGCCTGACCCTGACTAACATGTCTGACCAGTATATTTTGCCTGACCCTGACAAACATGTCTGACCAGTATATTTTGCCTGACCCTGACTAACATGTCTGACTAGTATATTTTCCCTTATCCTGACTAACATGTCTGACCAGTATATTTTGCCTGACCCTGACTAACATGTCTGACCAGTATATTTTGCTGACCCTGACAAACATGTCTGACCAGTATATTTTGCCTGACCCTGACTAACATGTCTGACCAGTATATTTTGCCCGACCCTGACTAACATGACTGACCAGTATATTTTGCCTGACCCTGACTAACATGTCTGACCAGTATATTTTGCCTGACCCTAACTAACATGTCTGACCAGTATATTTTGCCTGACCCTGACAAACATGTCTGACCAGTATATTTTGCCTGACCCTGACTAACATGTCTGACCAGTATATTTTGCCTGACCCTGACTAACATGTCTGACCAGTATATTTTGCCCGACCCTGACTAACATGTCTGACCAGTATATTTTGCCTGACCCTGACAAACATGTATGACCAGTATATTTTGCCTGACCCTGACTAACATGTCCGACTAGTATATTTTCCCTTATCCTGACTAACATGTCTGACCAGTATATTTTGCCTAACCTTGACTAACATGTCTGACCAGTATATTTTGCTGACCCTGACAAACATGTCTGACCAGTATATTTTGCCTGACCCTGACTAACATGTCTGACCAGTATATTTTGCCCGACCCTGACTAACATGTCTGACCAGTATATTTTGCCTGATCCTGACTAACATGTCTGACCAGTATATTTTGCCTGACCCTGACTAACATGTCTGACCAGTATATTTTGCCTGACCCTGACAAACATGTCTGACCAGTATATTTTGCCTGACCCGGACTAACATGAACGACTAGTATATTTTCCCTTATCCTGACTAACATGTCTGAAAAGTATATTTTGCCTAATCTTGACTAACATGTCTGACCAGTATATTTTGCCTGACCCTGACTAACATGTCTGACCAGTATATTTTGCTGACCCTGACAAACATGTCTGACCAGTATATTTTGCCTGACCCTGACTAACATGTCTGACCAGTATATTTTGCCCGATCCTGACTAACATGTCTGACCAGTATATTTTGCCTGATCCTGACTAACATGTCTGACCAGTATATTTTGCCTGACCCTGACTAACATGTCTGACCAGTATATTTTGCCTGACCCTGACAAACATGTCTGACCAGTATATTTTGCCTGACCCTGACTAACATGAACGACTAGTATATTTTCCCTTATCCTGACTAACATGTCTGAAAAGTATATTTTGCCTAATCTTGACTAACATGTCTGACCAGTATATTTTGCCTGACCCTGACTAACATGTCTGACCAGTATATTTTTGCCTGACCCTGACTAACATGTCTGACCAGTATATTTTGCCTGACCCTGACAAACATGTCTGACCAGTATATTTTGCCTGACCCTGACTAACATGTCTGACCAGTATATTTTCCCTTATCCTGACTAACATGTCTGACCAGTATATTTTGCCTAACCCTGACTAACATCTCTGACCAGTATATTTTGCCTAACCCTGACTAACATCTCTGACCAGTATATTTTGCCTAACCCTGACTAACATCTCTGACCAGTATATTTTGCCTTATCCTGACTAACATCTCTGACCAGTATATTTTGCCTAACCCTGATTAACATGTCTGACCAGTATATTTTGCCTGACCCTGACAAACATGTCTGACCAGTATATTTTGCCTGACCCTGACTAACATGTCTGACCAGTATATTTTGCCTGACCCTGACTAACATGTCTGACCAGTATATTTTGCCCGACCCTGACTAACATGACTGACCAGTATATTTTGCCTGACCCTGACTAACATGTCTGACCAGTATATTTTGCCTGACCCTAACTAACATGTCTGACCAGTATATTTTGCCTGACCCTGACAAACATGTCTGACCAGTATATTTTGCCTGACCCTGACTAACATGTCTGACCAGTATATTTTGCCTGACCCTGACTAACATGTCTGACCAGTATATTTTGCCCGACCCTGACTAACATGTCTGACCAGTATATTTTGCCTGACCCTGACAAACATGTATGACCAGTATATTTTGCCTGACCCTGACTAACATGTCCGACTAGTATATTTTCCCTTATCCTGACTAACATGTCTGACCAGTATATTTTGCCTAACCTTGACTAACATGTCTGACCAGTATATTTTGCTGACCCTGACAAACATGTCTGACCAGTATATTTTGCCTGACCCTGACTAACATGTCTGACCAGTATATTTTGCCCGACCCTGACTAACATGACTGACCAGTATATTTTGCCTGACCCTGACTAACATGTCTGACCAGTATATTTTGCCTGACCCTAACTAACATGTCTGACCAGTATATTTTGCCTGACCCTGACAAACATGTCTGACCAGTATATTTTGCCTGACCCTGACTAACATGTCTGACCAGTATATTTTGCCTGACCCTGACTAACATGTCTGACCAGTATATTTTGCCCGACCCTGACTAACATGTCTGACCAGTATATTTTGCCTGACCCTGACAAACATGTATGACCAGTATATTTTGCCTGACCCTGACTAACATGTCCGACTAGTATATTTTCCCTTATCCTGACTAACATGTCTGACCAGTATATTTTGCCTAACCTTGACTAACATGTCTGACCAGTATATTTTGCTGACCCTGACAAACATGTCTGACCAGTATATTTTGCCTGACCCTGACTAACATGTCTGACCAGTATATTTTGCCCGACCCTGACTAACATGTCTGACCAGTATATTTTGCCTGATCCTGACTAACATGTCTGACCAGTATATTTTGCCTGACCCTGACTAACATGTCTGACCAGTATATTTTGCCTGACCCTGACAAACATGTCTGACCAGTATATTTTGCCTGACCCTGACTAACATGAACGACTAGTAAATTTTCCCTTATCCTGACTAACATGTCTGAAAAGTATATTTTGCCTAATCTTGACTAACATGTCTGACCAGTATATTTTGCCTGACCCTGACTAACATGTCTGACCAGTATATTTTTGTCTGACCCTGACTAACATGTCTGACCAGTATATTTTGCCTGACCCTAACATGTCTGACCAGTATATTTTGCCTGACCCTGACAAACATGTCTGACCAGTATATTTTGCCTGACCCTGACTAACATGTCTGACCAGTATATTTTGCCCGACCCTGACTAACATGTCTGACCAGTATATTTTGCCTGATCCTGACTAACATGTCTGACCAGTATATTTTGCCTGACCCTGACTAACATGTCTGACCAGTATATTTTGCCTGACCCTGACAAACATGTCTGACCAGTATATTTTGCCTGACCCTGACTAACATGAACGACTAGTATATTTTCCCTTATCCTGACTAACATGTCTGAAAAGTATATTTTGCCTAATCTTGACTAACATGTCTGACCAGTATATTTTGCCTGACCCTGACTAACATGTCTGACCAGTATATTTTGCTGACCCTGACAAACATGTCTGACCAGTATATTTTGCCTGACCCTGACTAACATGTCTGACCAGTATATTTTGCCCGATCCTGACTAACATGTCTGACCAGTATATTTTGCCTGATCCTGACTAACATGTCTGACCAGTATATTTTGCCTGACCCTGACTAACCTGTCTGACCAGTATATTTTGCCTGACCCTGACAAACATGTCTGACCAGTATATTTTGCCTGACCCTGACTAACATGAACGACTAGTATATTTTCCCTTATCCTGACTAACATGTCTGAAAAGTATATTTTGCCTAATCTTGACTAACATGTCTGACCAGTATATTTTGCCTGACCCTGACTAACATGTCTGACCAGTATATTTTTGCCTGACCCTGACTAACATGTCTGACCAGTATATTTTGCCTGACCCTAACATGTCTGACCAGTATATTTTGCCTGACCCTGACAAACATGTCTGACCAGTATATTTTGCCTGACCCTGACTAACATGTCTGACCAGTATATTTTCCCTTATCCTGACTAACATGTCTGACCAGTATATTTTGCCTAACCCTGACTAACATCTCTGACCAGTATATTTTGCCTAACCCTGACTAACATCTCTGACCAGTATATTTTGCCTAACCCTGACTAACATCTCTGACCAGTATATTTTGCCTTATCCTGACTAACATCTCTGACCAGTATATTTTGCCTAACCCTGATTAACATGTCTGACCAGTATATTTTGCCTGACCCTGACAAACATGTCTGACCAGTATATTTTGCCTGACCCTGACTAACATGTCTGACCAGTATATTTTGCCTGACCCTGACTAACATGTCTGACCAGTATATTTTGCCTTACCCTGACTAACATGTCTGACCAGTATATTTTGCCTGACCCTGACAAACATGTCTGACCAGTATATTTTGCCTGACCCTGACTAACATGTCTGACTAGTATATTTTCCCTTATCCTGACTAACATGTCTGACCAGTATATTTTGCCTGACCCTGACTAACATGTCTGACCAGTATATTTTGCTGACCCTGACAAACATGTCTGACCAGTATATTTTGCCTGACCCTGACTAACATGTCTGACCAGTATATTTTGCCCGACCCTGACTAACATGACTGACCAGTATATTTTGCCTGACCCTGACTAACATGTCTGACCAGTATATTTTGCCTGACCCTAACTAACATGTCTGACCAGTATATTTTGCCTGACCCTGACAAACATGTCTGACCAGTATATTTTGCCTGACCCTGACTAACATGTCTGACCAGTATATTTTGCCTGACCCTGACTAACATGTCTGACCAGTATATTTTGCCCGACCCTGACTAACATGTCTGACCAGTATATTTTGCCTGACCCTGACAAACATGTATGACCAGTATATTTTGCCTGACCCTGACTAACATGTCCGACTAGTATATTTTCCCTTAACCTGACTAACATGTCTGACCAGTATATTTTGCCTAACCTTGACTAACATGTCTGACCAGTATATTTTGCTGACCCTGACAAACATGTCTGACCAGTATATTTTGCCTGACCCTGACTAACATGTCTGACCAGTATATTTTGCCCGACCCTGACTAACATGTCTGACCAGTATATTTTGCCTGATCCTGACTAACATGTCTGACCAGTATATTTTGCCTGACCCTGACTAACATGTCTGACCAGTATATTTTGCCTGACCCTGACAAACATGTCTGACCAGTATATTTTGCCTGACCCTGACTAACATGAACGACTAGTATATTTTCCCTTATCCTGACTAACATGTCTGAAAAGTATATTTTGCCTAATCTTGACTAACATGTCTGACCAGTATATTTTGCCTGACCCTGACTAACATGTCTGACCAGTATATTTTTGCCTGACCCTGACTAACATGTCTGACCAGTATATTTTGCCTGACCCTAACATGTCTGACCAGTATATTTTGCCTGACCCTGACAAACATGTCTGACCAGTATATTTTGCCTGACCCTGACAAACATGTCTGACCAGTATATTTTCCCTTATCCTGACTAACATGTCTGACCAGTATATTTTGCCTAACCCTGACTAACATCTCTGACCAGTATATTTTGCCTAACCCTGACTAACATCTCTGACCAGTATATTTTGCCTAACCCTGACTAACATCTCTGACCAGTATATTTTGCCTTATCCTGACTAACATCTCTGACCAGTATATTTTGCCTAACCCTGATTAAAATGTCTGACCAGTATATTTTGCCTGACCCTGACAAACATGTCTGACCAGTATATTTTGCCTGACCCTGACTAACATGTCTGACCAGTATATTTTGCCTGACCCTGACTAACATGTCTGACCAGTATATTTTGCCTGACCCTGACTAACATGTCTGACCAGTATATTTTGCCTGACCCTGACAAACATGTCTGACCAGTATATTTTGCCTGACCCTGACTAACATGTCTGACTGGTATATTTTCCCTTATCCTGACTAACATGTCTGACCAGTATATTTTGCCTAACCTTAACAAACATGTCTGACCAGTATATTTTGCCTGACCCTGACTAACATGTCTGACTGGTATATTTTCCCTTATCCTGACTAACATGTCTGACCAGTATATTTTGCCTAACCTTGACAAACATGTCTGACCAGTATATTTTGCCTAACCTTGACTAACATGTCTGACCAGTATATTTTGCCTGACCCTGACTAACATGTCTGACCAGTATATTTTGTTGACCCTGACAAACATGTCTGACCAGTATATTTTGCCTTATCCTGACTAACATGTCTGACCAGTATATTTTGCCTGACCCTGACAAACATGTCTGACCAGTATATTTTGCCTGACCCTGACTAACAAGTCTGACCAGTATATTTTGCCTTATCCTGACTAACATGTCTGACCAGTATATTTTGCCTAACCTTGACTAACATGTCTGACCAGTATATTTTGCCTGACCCTAACATGTCTGACCAGTATATTTTGCCTGACCCTGACTAACATGTCTGACCAGTATATTTTGCCTGACCCTGACTAACATGTCTGACCAGTATATTTTGCCTGACCCTGACTAACATGTCTGACCAGTATATTTTGCCTAACCCTGACTAACATCTCTGACCAGTATATTTTGCCTTATCCTGACTAACATGTCTGACCAGTATATTTTGCCTGACCCTGACTAACATGTCTGACCAGTATATTTTGCCTGACCCTGACAAACATGTCTGACCAGTATATTTTGCCTAACCCTGACTAACATCTCTGACCAGTATATTTTGCCTGACCCTGACTAACATGTCTGACCAGTATATTTTGCCTAACCTTGACTAACATGTCTGACCAGTATATTTTGCCTGACCCTGACTATCTGACCAGTATATTTTGCCTGACCCTGACAAACATGTCTGACCAGTATATTTTGCCTAACCCTGACTAACATCTCTGACCAGTATATTTTGCCTGACCCTGACTAACATGTCTGACCAGTATATTTTCCCTTATCCTGACTAACATGTCTGACCAGTATATTTTGCCTGACTCTGACTAACATGTCTGACCAGTATATTTTGCCTGACCCTGACTAACATGTCTGACCAGTATATTATGCGTTTTCCCTCCATAGGTGAAAAAGTAATACTCTTATCATTTCAGTGATAGTTTTTTGTTGCACAAGACTCCCCTCTGGAAGACTGATTTTGCCTTGGTTATTCTGTTTTTATTTCATAAGTGCATCTCCCATCAGATGAATTAACAAGTTTAAATGACAAAATTGAATCTGTTCAAAATCTTGCTATGTTAAACGAGCAAAGAAACCACAAAAAAGATGTGACATAGGGTTATTTTGTTGTATTTATTTTGTTTAGGAGGAGAGGGAAATAGAGAGAAAGTGAGAGAAGAAAAGTAAAGAAAGAGCAAGATAAAAAGAATAGAAAGCAAGAGATGAAGACAGGTGAATCTCATAGGAAACTATGAAATATGTTCAATTCATTTTCAATTCATTTGGAACTTTAAACAATTTTCTAAAACTATAATCTCAGTCAAAAATACCTTGGATATGTACAGCAGTGAATTTGGGTCGTACTTGGTACTGAAGCTTTCTCCCTGATGCTCCAGATAGGACTCGATAAGGAAAGTAGGACACAGAGATGGCGGATCATCGCTGATGCGGTCCCGCCCAAACCTTTCATTCCATTCGGGTCCGCTACGATACGTTATCGTTGCAATTTCCCTGCAAATGTTGAGGAAAATAAGCCGCCAATTTCAAAAGAAAGATAGTAAGTGAAGGTTACCTTAGCAGTAGACTCTGCTGACGGGGATGATGTGTTAGAAACTTCATCATGCTACGTCATCAGGGTTAAAAACTTTATTATGGAAGAGAAAGCAACTGGAGTGTCATGGGCAGATCTCTAGACGTCCCAAAATAGGATTCCGTGGAGTGTGAATATTACAGTCATCTATTCATCTTGATGACCTGTTTCCCACCATAGCTGCAGGCCCCAACTTCATCTCCAGCTGACCCTGTCTTGGGCCACGGAAGCTCAGTGCATGGTAAGTGCTCCTCTAGAGGCATCTCAGATGTTGCAGTGTACAGCAAGGTACTCGTCTTACCTCGGGGGTAGCAGACTGCTGTCATTGTGCTTCATCAACCATCATTTCGTCACAACATGTAACCTGCCCATCTATGTTTTGCCTTGCCTCCATGGATTACCGCATCCTTCAAAGGGATAATCATCTTATGTCAGAATTGTGGAGACCTTGCATACGTTGGTTCCGGAGCGTGATTCCGACCAAGCGTCTCTCAAGGGAGGCCTGGGTCATTCTCATCTGTTCATAGGGAATTTAACTCTTTACAGACCAGACCCGTCCAATTGCAATCGATGGTGCACAAAACATCATTTGTCACCTGATTGGACTAAACTAGACATTTAACACCTTTACGACTGCCCGTGCGCAGTGTCGCGCACATTAAAAATCCATTGGCAGTTGGAAATAGAAAAGAGTAGACTTAACAGATGCTGCCTGGTCAAAATTCAAAATTATGTTAAAAATCTAACCAATCTATTACGGGATCCTTGCCAGTGCTACAGAGCTCGTGCATTGGGCTGAGATTCTCCAAAAATACGGAGAAGAACAGAGCACTTATGGGTTGAACCGTGTGCAGTGACCTTGATGCTTTGACTAAACTAAAAGTTATGGATTCTTTGTTTCAAAAATTATTTATTCTCTGATCAGTCCAAGGATCGCACATCTGGATTACTCATAGATATTCAAAACACGCCCAATTCAGACTTTGACTGGGACACTTAAAACACAAGATAAGTGTAAAGGAACTGACTGATATATCGGTGAAATGCATGATATGCTAGGTACCAAATTATTTTCTCTCAAATTTACACCTCCAAGTTAATGCCATTTAACGCTTCATACCCGGCTGTGGGTCTACATTGCTTTGCTGTTTTAGTTCATTATGGATGCTGCCTCGCCTGACCACGGATATGCCTGGAATTCACACTAGCTGATGATTTATTGAGTTCGCGATATTTTTGTTTATTTTCCGTTTTAATTGGTTATTACGTTCGTTTTTTGTGTAATTTCTTTCGTCCGATTATCCAGGTCTGGACAACCGCTTTAGCACTATGCTAAAACCTGTGTCGTAATACACAGTCTAGTGCACACGGCTGAACTTCACATGATTGGCGCCCTTCGCCCTAGCTGCAAACAGTGTCGGTTTTGGTGTGTGACATTTAGACACGACTATAATGGGCTAGAATACAGCCTGGGAGAGATGCCCAAGTCACTCACATGCTGAGTGATGTCCCTACGACCTCTTGCAGTTATTGGAAAGGGGCGACACACGAAGTTAGATGTCGTCCCAACTCTGCTGCCTTGCGGGATACCTGTCTGAGGAAAAATCTGCATCCTGTGATATCTCCAGTGGTCTCGATAAATATCTTGCCACTAGCCAAGGGTAGCTCAGGACCAGAGAGTGATGTTGACAAAAGGGGCAGTTTCTTCCTCACTTTAATCCAAATCACCGCGCAAGTCACCCATTTCAGCGGACACAGCAAGAGAAAAGATTGTCCACAAGACTGAACAAAGAGAGTGGTCTTCATCACATCTTGGCTTCGTTTATTCTCAATCTCCCGCTACCAATCCCTGAAAACGCTTAAGTAGCAGAATGTAGTCCAGAGAAAGGAATGCATTGTGTTGTAGTTTACAGCTTGACTGCGATATTTGCATCTTTCGTTCCAACACATCCGACTTCAGCAGGCACTTTTTGAGTACCGGGTTAGCATTCCCTCTTTCATCCCTTCTCATTAGCCAGTCTGCCCTGCTGCAGTCTGTTATCGAGGCTCACCGCGTGGAGGTGTAGAAGGGTCTTGGCAGTTCTGGTTCGCTGGCCCTGACGCTAGCAGTCAGCTATGGCTGCTGACCACTGCAGCTCATGTGCTGCTCAGCATCTTGATCATAAACATCACTAACATATAATCTTTATTATGAATACTACATGTCATAGATAGTTTAATTATATGTCTTACGATGTTTATATCATAATTTTAATTCAATTTGTTCAAATTAATTTATTTTATTTTTAATACAACTTATAACAAATTTCTGGAGGTCTGCTCACCTTGCAAGCTTCATGCCAACCTTTGGGTATATCTTTCCATAGTAATGTCCATTGTTCCAGTTTGGATCACACATTATACACTTCCGCTGCAAGTACCTCATTGCAATGGATGACGGATGAGACTGGGCACAGGCGGATATGCTGACAAGGCTGTAGGGTGTTCAAAGAAATGTATGATCAGATACCACAGAGACAAAAACACAAATGAAACATAAGTTACGACCAATATGCCTTCATCAGGGACAACGAAGAACAAGCGAAGAGCTAGCGAATCATAGAAGAAGGAATAGCGAACGAAAGAAGAATAGAAGAAGGAATGAGTACACAAATGGAGGATATCAGCATGTAAAGGAAGTACACTTATCTGGATAACAAGAAATCGTGACACAGCTCCGCTCTAGCCAAGAGCCAGAGAAGAGATGAAGGACAAAGGCGAGATCGAGTGAAATATCCAGGAGAACGAAGGAGTTGGAAGAAGGTTTGATTGGCCGATAGTAGCCAAATACAGATTTAAAAAATGGTGATATTGGATAAGGAAAGAGGACGACAGGAAGATGGAGACAGAGAGAGAAAGATTAGGAAGAGGTATGGAAAATATCCATGCAGCGTGGCTG
Organism: Ariolimax columbianus; assembly: GCA_036924085.1. Lineage (NCBI taxonomy): Eukaryota > Metazoa > Mollusca > Gastropoda > Stylommatophora > Arionidae > Ariolimax > Ariolimax columbianus. The sequence goes on along the minus strand of JAVGWX010000020.1, from coordinate 5,472,861 downwards.
GAGGCAGTCCATGCAGGAGATCTGTGTATTCTCTAATGCAAATCGATGACGATCGTCAGTGAATCAAGAAACTTTGCCTGTGTAATATCGGTTTTACCCCGGTGCTCAGGACAATTGAAGTGGTTGGCATTTGGGGAGCTAGTTCATTTATAGATGTCATTGAGATGTTGCCGAAAGTGTGTACACAGTTCTAGACGTCTTCCCAATGTATGTCAAATTACAACAGCAGTAAATAATGGAATAAAGGAAGGAAGAAGGCATGGGGAACAAAAGAGCATTAGGGAATGAAAAAATAAATCTTTTCAATATAGGCGAGATGAATCCATTTAGTATTTTTAACTCTCAACTCGTCTGTCCTGTAATCTAGGTGGTCGTAAAGGGAATCACATCTCAGAGAAGAATAAAAAATGTCTGTTCAGGATCAGGTGGCAGGACAAAGTGCTTACTGAAATTCTTAGCAAGCCTTACATGTCGAGTATCCATACACTCCAGAAATTGGTTCAGCTATGTTGGATTGGGCATTATGTTCGTATGTCAGATGAGCGCATCACCAAGCAACCGTTATATCGTGAGCTAAAAATAAGCAGATGCTCACCAGGAGGGCAGAAGAAACGCTACTGAGACTTCTTGAAAGTGTTTCCGAAATGCTTCATTGATGTCACCTCCTGGCAGATGCTTGCACAAGACCGTACTGCCTGGCGAGCTAGTATCACCTCAGAAAGTACAGCCATCGCAGATGCTCAGTGAAAGCGTGCTGTTCGAAAAAAACAATACTCACAAACAACTCCACAGTCAGCTCCCCGCATGCATGCTCTAAATATGGCAGGATCTGCCGTTCCAGGATTGGTCTTTACAACCATCAGGTAATACACATTTCGCAGCAATAGTCTGATGATTATTCCATCTTCGTTTGCGATGGGCACATATTATTATTACATCTCAGTTCATAATTGAACTGTCCGTTGCTATCGTACTCTATCCACTATGTGTGTGTGTCAATTAACATCATGCTCATCCACATGCGAATATCATCCATTCAGGGCATTTTAGCATTCACCACTTTGCAGTGTGCAAAATTAAGCCTTCACAGGCTTCCGTACTTTTCACAATTATTTTTGGAAAACGGCACATCATTCATACGTAAAATTGCGGCAGATTTGAAGTAACGTGAATGACCTCTCTTGTGATCAATTTTGACCAGGAAAGAATGGAAAGTTTTTGGTGGAAAAACGATTTGAAAGACAGTTTTCATCCCTTTACGATCGGCTTTTGTTGTGCATGTTTGTTGTGAAAGATGAAGTGTTGTTGTAAGAGTCATTTGATAGATAGAATGTGTTTAGTTTGTTTATTTAGATGTAATACACACGTTTAAAGTGTATACTAACACTAGGCCTAGCTTAGAAATATTAATATCAGTCTGAGTGTGATTTCATGCAGAAGAAACGAACACATACTTTTTTTAACCGGCTGGCTATTGGCACCATTGAGTTTGTGAAAGATGAAGTGTTGCTGGTACAGATCTTTGTGAGGTAGAATGTGTTTACTTCATTTATTTAGATATAATAAACACGTTTGAATGGTATACTAACACTAGTTCTAGAATAACTAATGACTCAATAAGAACAGAGACAAACCAAATATATGTGTCGGCCATCATCCGGAAAAAACAATGGACATACATCGGCCATGTCCTTAGAATGAACAACAACCGTCTTCCATTGCAAGCACTCGAATGGACACCAAGGGGCGTTCGGAAAAGAATGAGACCCAAGGAAACACTCAGAGGACTCAACTATGGACCTCAACACCATACAAGATCTAAAACAGTGGCGTCACACCGTTCCATTTGGAGATCATTTGTTTCTGCCTTATGCGCCATATTTGGCGTGCAAATAACATAGATAGATATAAGAACCCAGCACAGGTATCGGACAGCAAGTAATTTCAGGAGGCCAGCTGAAGTGGTTGCTCCATGCTCTGTAGGGAATGAAATGGAAAAAGAACTCAAATAAATGCTACACTATAACAAAGTAAGACAGACGAGCTGTGATGGGAGCAACGTTCTACACAGGACATGCTACATGATGATGATGATGACAGACTTCCACCACAAACAAACAAAACATCACAACATCACTCTCACCGCCCAACTCGTTCCGGGTAAGAAACAGCTGACTGTAAAGAAAGCATGCCACCCAAGGACGATCCGACCGAGGCATAAAGCTGAAAGGAAAAAAGAAACGTATTGTTTGTGTTTGAATGATCGAGTTACTATTTATATATATGTATATATGATTATGTGTATGGGGACAGCATGGGCTAATGCTTCAGTGACACGGCTCACAATCTGAAGGTGCTGGGTTCACTCCCCATCACAGTGTCGGCCGTTACTCCGGAGAAGCAAACCCTTAGAAAATGCAGGAGGAAGCAGACCCTTACATAAAATTCATGCAAGTCGGATGCACTGGGCCAACAGGCGCAAAATGAAAACAGTCTTGAGGAATAGAGAAATAAAATGAATGCCTTAAAAAAAAAGCCTTAAAAAAATATGCATAATTGATTGACTGTGTGTATGATTGATAAAGTGTATGTATGCTTGAATGACTATGTGGGATCAAGATGCTGAGCTACAGTGGTCAGCGACCCATAGCTGACTGCTAGCGTCAGGGCCAGCGAACCAGAGCTGCCAAGACCCTTCTACACCTCCACACGGTGATCCTCGATAACAGGCTGCAGCAGGGCCGACTGGCTAAGGAGAAGAGATCGAAGAGGGAATGCTAACCCGGTACTAAAAAAATGCTTGCTGAAGTCGGATGTGTTGGACCGAAAGGTGCAAATATCGCAGTCAAGCTGTAAACTACGACACAACACATTCCGTTCTATAGACTACATTCTGCTACTTAAGCCCTTTCAGGGTTTGGTAGCGGGAGATTGAGAACGAACGAAGAAGAAGAACAATGGCAGGATAGGGTACCCGACCCCAGGATCCTCATGAAATCAAACATGCAGAGCATCCACACACTGTTGCAGAAGACCCAGATCAGGTGGGCTAGCCATGTCGTGCACATGCCAGACAACTGCATCCCCAAACAACTAATGTACGATGAGCTGAAAGAGGACCTGCGTCTGGTTGGTGGAACAGAGGACCTGCGTCTGGTTGGTGGACAAAAGAAGCGCTTCAAAGACTCTCTCAATATATCTCACCTGCTACAACATCGAGGCAAACTTGTGGGAGTGCCTGGCACAGGACCGCCAGGCATGGTGCAGAACCACCATCAGAGAAAGGTGTACCCAATGTCTCTTTGGGAGGAAGATGTCTGTGATCATTTGAGAGATAAAACTGTATTGCTGATAGAAGTATGAGACAACGAGGGAAATTAAGGTGATTAGGGATTATCCAGGTGGTACCTACGATGAAATGAATGAGATCACTGCCACCTTCCAAGCATGCCATAAAAAGAAAGAGAGTTGTGCATGGAGCTGGCAATCTCATCATGTAAAATAAATATCGTCATTATAATGAGAAACTGCAAATGCTCAGAGAGAGACTTCCTGTTAGATGCAGTGGTGGCCTTTACTTCCCAAATGCAGCAAAATGGTGAACAACGTAACTTAACGTCTTTATACTGGTTTAGAAGACTCTGCAGAGTCTGTATACCAGTTTCATTTATATTTCCTTGTTAAAAAAGCGATGCGCATCCAATCCATTCTTGCCTCCACTATTGTAATGATTGGAAACAGACTTCCTCAGATGCAGTAGTGGTCTGTGCTTCACGCTGCAGCGAAAAGGTTAACGGATGAATGAATTTGAGGGACTGTTGTTGTTGTTTAATGCCCATAATGAGTAAGTTGACCTTTTTTGTGCGCCCTGAAAAGGAGGTTAAGTGGTAGGTTGTAGTAGCTTTCCTCACATTTCGAGCATGCTGATGAAGGTGGACGCGGTCCTCCAGACGGTTGTGCTATGCTTGGCTTCATCTGCGCGGCGCTCACTACTACAGGGATCACATCAATCCATATCTCGTCAGCCAGCCTGCCTTGAAAACAGCCTGTTTCCAGGGAACCCTACATGGAAGAGGGATTGTGGTTTTGGTCAGAGTATTGTCCCTGACGCGACATCCTGGGGTCAGTGCCTGACTGGACTAGCGTCTCAGTTCCCTATTGAGGGATAAACTGTAAGACAATGAAGGATAAATTGATAATTTTTTTTAAAATTACAGCCGACTACAAGAACAAGAGGGCACAGCCTACAATTAATTAAAGAAAGGTGCAGATTAGATACCAGGAAATATTTATTTTTTTAGTCAGAGTGTGGTGAATGATTGGAATGCACTGCCATAGGAAATAATAGAGACAGGGTCAATTAATGCATTCAAGAATAGATGGGATGTGAATAGGCTTCTTTTTTTCTTTTAGATCAAGTGAATGTAAAAGTAACTGGTTGTATACAGACACTGCAGTCTTCTAAACCAGTATAAAGATGTTAAGTTACGAGAGAAACCTGAAACGGACCATAAAGTTTATGAGAGAACTAGCTAGATGTGATTTTGTTAAGTGCAAACAAATAAAAATAAAGAAGCTTTCATTAGATATTTTCTAGCCGAACCTAACACGTACCTTCTTTATTCCGAGATGGTCCAGCAACAAGAATATGGCATTACTCATATCTTCCACTCCGATTATGGGGAATGTTGTGGCGAATGGCTGCAGACACAAGACAAGACCAAATATTAACTCACAGACGATATCGGTTTCCGAAAACCAAACATTATGGCCCTCTACGATCAAAACTGACCTCTGAAACATGTATATGCATTCCGTGATTTAGCTTGCGGAATTTCATATTTTTATATACCTCTACCTATCAGTATTCCTCTGTAGTGAGGGATGCAGGCCTTGGGGATGAGATGTTTCCGAGGACTTTTGAACGTCTCGTACGAAGATCGAGTTGCAGGTGAGGAGATGCGAGATGGGGTTGCAACGGCAGTAGGACCTTTTGGGGACCTCTTGGCGGCTGTCGGGGAAGGGAGGCTCGCTTGGTGTGGTCACGTGTCGGGTCTTGCAGATACAATCCTCCCCGGAAAGGTGCATGGCAGACGACACGGAGGCCGTCCCAAAGGTAGATGGGGGGGGACAGCATAAGGGAGTGGACCGATCTCCGAAGGGAGAGTCGCAGGCAGCAGCCGCTAGCAGAGAGGGTTGGCATGGTGTTGTGAGGATGTCTTCATGTGTGCTCCAACGACCTCACCGGATACGGGATGACCTGACCTGACCTACACGATGGTTGCATCCACCATGCGGAAATGACGTTTAACTCTAAGAGGGGACTCAAGGTAAGGTTCGCCTCTGGTTCTGGAGGTAAGTAAAGTAGAAATTCAGCAGAATTAACCGCTGGTTGGAAACGGGAGTTTTTGAAGACTCCATTGTACTAAGCAGCAGCCTGTGAAAGGTGGGATGGTCAGTGCCCGTCTTTGATTTTTTTCTTTCGCCAACTCATACATCAGGTACCCATTTACAGCTGGGTTGACTGGAGAAGCAGTTTTCAATTAAAATGACGACCCAGATTTTTTTTTAGTCTCCGGACACGATTGAACCAAGGCACGCTGTTACCACAGAAAATAGCGAATTGCTCGATATGAACTTGAGCTAACGCGCCCCTCGTTCTGGTGGTCGCGGGTTCAAATCACGATGGAAAGCGGGATTTTTTCACGTGGATCACCCAGTACAAATTTCCCCTGATCTCTGAGTAGTGAGATCAGACACCCATGTGCAGTGGCGTGCACGTTAAAAATCCCTTGGCAGTTGGAAATCGAAAAGAGTAGGTTTAACCCTACCAGACCTGAGGCCCTGAACCTAACTGTCCCCTATACCTGGGCTCCTGAGCATTAAAGAGAAAAAAACCAACATGATATAGAAAAATGTTAGTTACATGCAAACAAGTGGTTAGAATAAGATGGAACTTGGAGACATTGTAGAAAATAGGTCTACCTTTAATCTAGCGCCAATATTCCACCTTTGTGTGCCAATCCACCTAGCAGGATGAACCTACATCATCACCTAGATCTCCCCCATCAGCTGTTTGAAGGACACGCCCTCCTTCTCTTACTAACGATCTAGCTCTAGATCTACAAGGTTCAAGATTCTCTATCAGCTGTTTGAGGGACACGCCTCTCTTCTCTTACTATCAATCTAGCTCTAGATCTACAAGGTTCAAGCTTCTCCTCATCACTCGAGCTCTCACTGTCTGTGTCACTTGAACTAGAAACGTATTCTTGATGAAATTCTGACTCAGTTAGTCTGAATCAACCAAAGTATCAATCACCTGTTGGACTGTCATAAGCCTAGACCTACTTCGCTTTCCTGTTGAAGTGCTTGGTTCATCAGCCGCTCGTTTCATTGTGAATTTTTAGAATTTTGTCACGTTAAACCACACAAAGTCAATTCAATCATGGGGGCAGACATTTGCAATGGCTAACCATGAGGTTTGACCACGATTGGTTGGTTATTTTTAGATTGTGACGCATTTTTTTCACGTACTACCCAAAGTACAAAAAATTAGGTCCAGCGGTATAGCGGCAGATTTGGAATTTACCTAAAAATAGGTACAGCGGTCTGGTAGGGTAAACGGCCGCTGGCCGGGCAAAATTCAAGTTAAAAGTCTACTCAAATTATTCTAGGGATTCTCGCCCCACAGTGTGGCTATAACATCAGGTCTTGGTTATGTGGTTAGCGGAGCGGCTTAGATGGCGCCTGACAGGCTGTGAGTCTACCTTGCTCTAATTTACGCTTCCACTACCACCAGTTCCAAAAATAGGCGATCGTATATTCCAGGGGCTAATAGATGCTGGGATTGACCTGGCAAGTCACCAGTGGATTTTCGCCTGCCAAAAAATATGAAACAAAGGAGGTCACACCTCCCCACGACGTCTAACAACATAAGTGGACTGAAGATAGACAGACAGATAGATAAATAGATAGAACTCTAAGATTACTCCTAGCAGGTGGACATTTGTATATTTTATGATCTTTGAAAGTGACCGTATTTACCACGACAGCGAGAGAAGTTGGGCTTCAAGACCTGAACAATTATTTATTATTTGTTCAGTCCAATAATCGCACTCCTGGATTACTCATGGATATTCAACACATGCCCGATTCAGACTTGGACTGGTACACATAATATAACTTAACATCTCTTCATCCACACCAGTTTCATTTACATTTCCTTGCTCTAAAAGCTATGTTCATACAATTTATTCTTGCTTATAGCTCTATTCTAGCTCTTTTGGTAGACGTTGATCCGGCATGCGTACCACATGGCTGTTCTGCATATATTATGATGTGTATACTGGACATGCCCGATCATGCTAACACATCTGTAATTGGCACCATGTCCTGCCATCTAATCCTCAGCAGTTTCCGCAGGCAGTGCATGTGGAAGTGGCTTAACCTTTAACACACCAAATAATTTTTTATGAAAAATGTGCATCTCGCTTTGGTCGTCGACTTTCAAAATTTGTAACTTTTCTGTTTGTTAGTCAATAAATATGATTTTCTTGTGTGTAGAGACACAATTGAATAAAGAACTTGTGAATGTTTTTTGTTTTTGTTGTGTGTTTGTTAGTTTCTGAGTTACAAAAAGATGAAGTTGAAAATTTATGAAAATCTCCGAAAAAAATTTGGACTCAACTGCTAGGCCTAGTCGCCCCGATAGGAAACCATGGAAACCACAACGTAACGATAGTGTTTATCAGCACAACTGTTAGTTTCCAATTCAAACGTAAAATCTTTCATCTAAACAAACAAAATAAACAGATCTACTCGATAAAGATCGTTCCCAACAATCTACTTCACCTTTCGCAATAAGTCGGCTTGTTCCAAACGGCGTATACAAAATTAAAACTGTTCAAAAGCCATTTGTAATCGAACATACGATACTTCAACCGGCAAAATATCGTGTATATATGGTGACGTATTCAGCATTTTAAAAATGGCTGTTGCGTTAAAAAAACAACACAATTTTACGAACACACAGTATTTGTATGGAGCGGGAGTCAGGAAATTCTTGACCACGGTGCGCTAAATATTAATTTCCCAATATGACGACTATAGACGCAGCCACTAAGGCGTGGCCATCTACCTTTGGGACGGTCGACTCTTACATGCATATAAATCAAAAAGGTTAGTTGCCCATCACAAGCAAAGGTGGCGACATCAACAGACAGTTTTGTTTTGATGATGTAACTTGCGCTGTATTTGAATTATAGTAAGGAAGAAACTGCGCTGGTCATCAACCTCACTCTCTGGTCCCGATCTACCTTGGGCCAGTGGCAAGACATAAGTCAAGACGACTGGAGGCAACTAAGGATGCAGGCACTCTGGTCCTACCACTTTTGAGACCAAGGGTAACTTTAAACATGCAGGGCTCAAACCCACGCCGTTCCCTTTCATTGCTATAAAAGGGTAGGTAGAACAGCTGCAGCGTAGACCTTCACTTTTGTTCGAGTCCCGATCCCTCGCCTATCCCACACCTTACTATCAAGTCTACCAAATGCCACACTTGCCCTATCTATTCTTGTATTCACCTCATCATCTACGTGAATAACTTGAGTAGATGAGAATGAAGTGATACTTTGCTCGAGCGACATTTTTTTTAAGTGTGCCCAGAGGTCCAAAATATCTCGGAAGGAATGAGTTAATGAGAAAATAATCATTGAGATGATATCTGTAACCAAAGTTCCCTTACCTTGTCAGTCACAACGTTTACTGATGACGGGCCCCTGCAGACAGCAATATTTATATGATGAAACAGGTTTTTACGGAGAACGCACAAATTACATAAATATAAGGAATTGACAGGCAAAAACATAGATTTTACAGGCAAAAACATAGATTTTACAGGCAAAAACATAGATTTTACAGGCAAAAACAAATCACATAAATTTACATATTTTACATGGAACAGAACAAATGACACACAGATTTTACATGGAGCAAAACAAATGACACAAATAGATTTTACATGGCACAAACAAATGACACATAGAGATTTTACATGGCACAAACAAATTACACATAGGTTTCACATGGAACAAAACAAATGACACATACAGCTTTTACATGGAACAAACAAATTACACATATGTTTTACATGGAACAAAACAAATGACACATACAGCTTTTACATGGCACAAACAAATGACACATAGGTTTTACATGGAACAAAACAAATGACACATACAGCTTTTACATGGAACAAAACAAATGACACATACAGCTTTTACATGGCACAAACAAATGACACATACAGATTTTGCATGGCACAAATCAAATGACACATACAGATTTTACATGGAGCAAAACAAATGAGACATACAGATTTTACATGGCACAAACAAATGACATACAGATTTTACATGGCACAAAACAAATTACACATACAGATTTTACATGGAACAAAACAAATGACACATACAGATTTTACATGGCACAAACAAATGACACATACAGATTTTACATGGCACAAACAAATGACACTCGTTATACAGATTTGAAAGTAGCTTCCACAACAACTGTATAAAGTTAATATGAGAAGAGAAAGCTGTAAATTGGCGGACATCAATAGACAGACAAAGAAAAGTCTGTTAGACTGCTCTATCAGAGAAACAGGCACAGGGTTTTGGGGGTCCCTTGCAGCAGACATTTGATATGGAGATGGCACTTGAATTGAATGTCTAAAGGACATCTATTTGTAACACTAGCTTGCACCCAAAGACATTTCGAACTATAACAGAAATGTAAAAAAAGTCAAGTAAAGATCTAATTTCTTCATCGGCATTTGAGAAATATGATGTTTGGCCCATATAATCTTGTGACCCACGCCTTTATTTCCCGGATGTATTTCTGGTCCCCAATTTCGGTGGCTGGGTCGACCACAGGAGCCAGTTTGCGATCGGAAAAAATCCTGTATGCATAGAATAGATTTATTTTTCTCTCTTCTTTTTAGAATTCTAAAAAAAAAGATACAAAATACCTACGCAAGCCAAGCCAAATAAAGAAAAGAGAAACTGACACACTCCAGTTAAAAACTTACGAAGAACCGTAGCAGCTTCCAAGATTATTTGGGCAGATCACAAAAAACTTGCTGCTGTCAACTGCGCATCCAGGACCAATAAATTTCTCCCACCACCCCGGCTTCATGTTGTCCTGAGGAACACAACATTCAAAAACTATTTATATACAAGGTGTTCAAAAAGTATCAGACTTAAATTTTTGTGGGTAAACAACTGAAGCATTGGTGTTGCTCTTCGATGGGGACGTATAGGGGACCGACATGCGCATGTGTGAATGTTTCTCCGCCCGCAGATTGCCTCAGTCAGCCTTTCAGTAGTGAGCACCTGTCTGGTTTTAATTTACCACGAAATAAGGGAAAGAATTGAGCAGCGGTGCTGCATCAAATTTTGCCAAAAGCTAAGCGATACGAAAAAAGGAAGATGGCCACGCCTTAGTGGCTGCGCTCTCGACTCTGTAGTGTATGTGTCGAATTTTCCAATGTTTGGTAGTTCCTGTCCGGATTATATTTCACAACTCCTTCACCAGGTGGTATCAGGGACTTTATTCTGTGGATTTGATGTGCTTACACTTGTACTTTCTTAGCAATGGCACATTTGTGATATCATTGAAGCAAGTTCAACTTCTAAAGGTGGTGCAGCGGATGTAGCTTCATGATGATGATGACGATGATATAATCCCTTAAGCTGTGAGCTCGTGACAGCCCAATGCCTCCCAGACATGTATTGAGTGTGTTGTGTATGGTGTGGTGGGAGCAGCAGGTTCTGCAGATCAGCCAGCCCAGGGCACAAAGTCGAGAGGTGCTCGACTGACTCCTCATGGTCATGGCAGAATCTGCAGTTTGGTTCACGTAGAGGGTCTAATCTATTCAGATGGTGTGGCTTCGTACTGGAATTGACAACGTTCTGCGCTTCATCGTCCATTAAAGTAACATGGAGCCACTCGATATCAATTTATGGTAGTCTCCACACCTTGCAACCATATACCATGGCTGGAAAAACCAGGATGTTGCAGGTGTGAGCTTTCCATTCGCTGTTTTTCCTCTGTGTCCTGATGTGGTTGAAGCTGCTGTTGCTATCCTTTGTCAGGAGAAGGCCTGGTCACACATTCTGGAAAACAGTTGACAGCATTACTAGACATGCTGTTGTTTTGGAATCCCCAAGTAGTGGATGACCTAAACACTCACGGAAAAAAGATCTTGCAATAACTATAAAGGCAACAAGAAAGATGTGGACAGAACATGTGAATGCTTGGAATGCATTGCCGCAGGAAGTAGTGGAGGCAAGGACAATTAATGCATTTAAGAATAGATTGGATGCTCATAGCTTTTAGAGCAAGGAAATGTAAATGAGAGTCTTCATAGTCTTCTAAACCAGTATAAAGACGTTAAGTTAAGTTAACTGGAATGGATGGTGCAGACCAGGAGGATTTCATGCATGTTCATTGAAGACCTTATCAAGCTGTAAACTAGCGACACAACGCATTCCATTCTCGGGACTACATCCTGCTACTTGCACAGCCCTGTTCAGGGTTTCGTAACCGGAGATTGAATGCAGAAGAAGAAGATTGAAGACCTATTCTCCGTAGGGAGTTAACAGGTTTTGATTGGTTGATATATTTAGATGAGTGGCAGCTTTGTGATAAAGTACTTACAGGTGAGCTTCTTGCATGCGAACTGGCAGACAAACCAGCCAAAACTAGAACAGCGTTGCTTGCATCTTCGTTCAGGTTACCCCAAGTCTCATAAGCAATGTCTACCTGGGGCAAAACCCCATCGTTTAGTTTGAGATGAAATGGCTGTTTGTGCGTGTATAATTTGTAGCCTTTGGTAATGTTGTCATACTCTGGTTCTGGGCCAGAGTCCTTCCTGCGAGATTGATAGAAAATATGTCATTGTTAGGACTTTCTCTCCACCATTAACTCTTTAACCTTTAGCATGCCAGCAGTTTTTTGAAAAAATTTGACCTAATTAATTTTCTTAATTTCTCGCTTTGGTAGTCGTCTTAGAAAATTTTTAATTTTTATGTTTGTTTGTCAATAAATTTGATTTTCTGGCGTGTAGACATACAATAGCATAACGAACATGTTGGTGTTATTGTTGTTGTTGTGTGTTTGTTAGTTTTTGAGATTCAAAAAGATGAAGTTGACAATTTTTGAAAATCTCGGAAAAAATTTGGACTCGACCACTAGGCCTAGTCGCTTCGATAGAAAACCATGGAAACCACAACAACGTATCGATACTGTGTTTACAATATCGACACAACTGTTAGTTTCCAATTCAAACGTAGTTCTTTCATTTAAACAAACAAAATAAACAGATCTACTCGATAAAGATATTTCCCAACAACCTACTTTCCCTTTTGCAAAAAGTCGGCTTGCTCCAAACGGCGTATACAAAATTAAAACTGTTCAAAAGCCATTTGTAATCAAACATACGATACTTTAACCGGCAAAATATCGTGTATATATGGAGGTCGTATTCAGCAGTAAAAAATGGCTGTCGGGAGTGACTCCGTTCAAAAAAAAAAAAAAATAATAATTTCCCGTACACCGTTTTTGTAGGCCGAGTTGGTTAGAAGGGATCGGACATAGCGTGCGTAAGGTTAAAACTTCATTCCACTTGTCGTTACTGCGAGCAAAAAATCCATTTATCGTTTATGTCCCAGTCGACCGATGCTAACGTTTGGCTTGGCTTAGTCACAATCTCCCACTACCAAACCCTGAAAGGGCTAAAGTAGCAGAATGTAGTCCAGAGAACGGAATGCGTTGTGTCGTAGTATACAGCTTGACTGCGATATTTGCACTTTTCGGTCCAACACATCCGACTTCAGCAACCATTTTTTTAGTACCGGATTAGCATTCCCTCTTCGATCCCTTCTCCTTAGCCAGTCTGCCCTACTGCAGCCTGTTAACCAGGATCATTGCGTGGAGGTGTATTAGGATCTTGGCAGCTCTGGTTCGCTGGCCCTGACGCTAGCTGTCAGCATCTTGATCCCTGCTAATGTTTAACACATGCATTAAGTTCTGTCATTTAGTTTTTGGTGTTTCGGGTTTTCAATTAACTTGTGTCCCATTGTGAACACCATACATTGTGAACACCAGACATTGTGACACACCAGACATTATAAGTACCAACAAAATGAAGATTGTATTTTATCCTCCAAATTAATGACATTCCAAGCTTCATGATCCTAAATTTGTATGTTTTTGTTATGAATATTTCATGACAAAGATTATTTAATTATGTGTATTAAGATTTTTACATCATAATTTCACCTCAATTTGGTTTATATTAATTTATTTTATTTTGACAAAAATATGCGACATTCGGAGTTGCAACATTTGAATTGGACCACAAGACAGAAATTGGCAAAATTTGGCCCGACGGTAAAGAGTTAATACATATCACTGTATCAAACTAACCTGAATACATGGGCAACCTGGCAATACTTACACTCTTGAAAGACATGGGAAGTTTGACTCTAATCCTTTGAATGCTCGATGCTGTAGCGGTACGTCCGCAATATGTGAGCTGACCTCAGGAGTTTCGACCTGGAAATAAAGCGCTGAATATTAAGATGTTCATTTACTAATGAATTCGGGGATGGCGCGGGCTAGTGACACGGCTCACAACCAAAGGTGCTGGGTTCGATCCCAATCACAGAACCTGCCGTTACCCTGGAGAAGCAAACACTTGCAAAATGCAGGAAGAAGCAGACCCTTACATAAAATGCATGCTGAAGTTGGATGCACTGGGCCGACAGGCGCAAAATAAAAACAACAGTGCAATGCACACCCCCTGGGGATTAGAGAAATAAAGCGAACTAAAACTTCCTTGCTCCTATGTTTAATGTTTCTTTCTACCATACCTAACATTAGATTTGCCCTTTTCACTGTTATCTGGACTTGCTCACTCACTTTACCGGTATGATCTATTATAACCGCTAGGTCCCTTTCCTTTTCTTTCTCTCTGTAGTGACAAAGTGTTTTTGTCAACTGAAGGCCCACGGTTCGAATCCGGGTGCCTATTACGTCACCTTTTCTATTCTTCGCTGTTTCCCGATTACAGAAAAAAAATTGTCTTTGTGATAGTTGTCACTAACAAATATACTGTGTTTACATCTAGCAATAATTATAATAAGTTCCCTTAGGCATTTGAGGCTCGTTGCGTCGATCGGCCACATCCATGGCTCCAGGCCTCGCCCAGAGTGGCGGGGGACACTGCTATCTGTTGAAGCCATAATGTGCAGGGACGCCTTCTTCTGCACTTCCAGCTGGTCCGGGGAAGCCCTCTGATGATGGGCCGATCTGTAAAGTATTTTGTGAACCGAGGTTTCCTGGTCTAGTCGTTTGACATGACATAACAAAAATATCCGCCGGTGGCCCAGTGTTTCTGAGATTGGGTTTAGGCCTGTCTTAGCTGAAATCTCCATGTTACGGATGTAGGCATGTCAACAGACACCCTGGATACGCCACTGGCTGGTAGTCCTCTAGTTTCGATATGGAATGTTTTACTAATGTCCAGGTTTTGAAGTCCTAAATGAGTACTGCAACCAGACAAGACTGGTAGAAGCAGATTTGGGTTTTACGAAAAATGTTGGCGTTATTTTATACACGTTGAAGGTCGTGGGTTTACAACTCTGTGCCTAAATATGCCCCTACTTTCCCTTCCTTATCCCCCATATATAACTCTCTTTGCCTTGGCTTTGTTCTCAATCTCCAGCTACCAAACCCTGAAAGGGCTTAAGTAGCAGAATGTAGTCCAGAGAACGGAATGCGTTGTCGTAGTTTACAGCTTGACAGCGATATTTGCACCTTTCGGTCCAACACATCCGACTTCAGCAACCATTTTTTGAGTACCGAGTTAGCATTCCCTCTTCGATCCCTTCTCCTTAGCCAGTCTGCCCTGTTGCAGCCTGTTATCCAGGATCACCGCGTGGAGGTGTAGAAGGGTCTTGGCAGCTCTGGTTCGCTGGCCCTGACGTTAGCAGTCAGCTATGGGTCGCTGACCTCTGCAGCTTATGCGTTGCTCAGCATCTTCATAATTCTCTTTAATCAGCTTTTAAGGCACACATGCATGTGTACAGGTGCTATTCTTTACTCCGCAGTAAGGCATCCTGACATCTAGATGAAAAAGTCTTGTGATATAAATGAGTTATCTTAATAGAATAACAAAGATGGCACTCAAAAGAAGATTGCACCTTCCCAGATGGTGAAGATGATGACTGTACAAAAACCAACCCAAACAAACCTGTGGTAATCCTTTTCCAGTTGAACATGACTGCTGAAATAAGGAACCATGATGGCAAGAGAACTTCCTGCAGTTGGAAGTGTATTTTTCCTTGGGGAAAGTGGTTAAGTACTTTCCTCCATTACTTCCGTTTGAACAAGTGCTCAGAGTCAATGGCAACGAAGGGGTCGGCGATATAAAAAGTGTCGACGAGGCTGGACGTGTCAATGCTGAAACAAAATTTCTACGCTGCTGTTTTCGGATGCTACTGATGGAGACTGTTTCTCTCAGGGTATGAAAGTTGTTGGCGACATTCCTGCAAGTCAGAGCAGCCAGAAAAGAGACAGCACCGGAAGTCTGAGTTACTGGGATCATTGTTCCATTAAATAGATGTCATCAAATACAGACATCAGTCCAGGACAAGTGGATGTGTTTGCTAGTATGAATATGGTCTGTATATGAAATAGAAAAGATGGTTGTACAAATTATACATATCAACATGTACACATGAAAACGGTTATTCTGGGTCAGCTGCAAGCATGTAAATGATGGGAAACTGTACATGAAAAGTGATGCAGTGTATGTAACTGCCTGTTTAAGATTGTTCTGTGTGTGTGTTTGGTTGTTTTGTGGGTGTGTGTTTTGTTGTTTTGTGGGTGTGTTTGGTTGTTTTGTGGGTGTGTTTGGTTGTTTTGTGTGTTAGTTTGGTTGTTTTGTGTGTGTGTGTTTGGTTGTCTTTTGTGCTTGTATGTGGTTGTTTTGTATGTGTGTGTGCTGTTGCTGGTTTGTGTGTGTGAATCAAAATCTTTACCTTATCTCTCCTACAGTTCCATATTAGTGATCTCATCATACCATTTTAATCCCTATATTTTGTCAGAGATGGGCAGACAAATGATATTCAGACTCAGAACGAGACACTGCAGACTCAAGGCCCACCTTGACAGAATGAGTCTTAAAGACACTGCCACATATAACTACAGAGCACCCATGCAAACATCAAAACATACCCTGCAGGACTGCCCCACCAAAACATACCCTGCAAGACTGCCCCACCAAAACATACCCTGCAGGACTGCCCCACCAAAACATACCCTGCAGGACTGCCCCACCAAAACATACCCTGCAAGACTGCCCCACCAAAACATACCCTGCAGGACTACCCCATCAAAACATACCCTGCAGGACTGCCCCACCAAAACATACCCTGCAAGACTGCCCCACCAAAACATACCCTGCAGGACTGCCCCACCAAAACATACCCTGCAGGACTGCCCCATCAAAACATACCCTGCAGGACTGCCCCACCAAAACATACCCTGCAGGACTGCCCCACCAAAACATACCCTGCAGGACTGCCCCACCAAAACATACCCTGCAGGACTGCCCCACCAAAACATACCCTGCAGGACTGCCCCACCAAAACATACCCTGCAAGACTGCCCCACCAAAACATACCCTGCAGGACTGCCCCACCTATGCAGACCAAAGAGAGGCAATCTGGTACGGGGAGCGACAATGCTCAAAAATCTGTGGGGGACAGATGACGGAAAAAACCCAGCCTCCATCATAAACCTCGCCAGGCTAGAAGCAGAGCATCAGTTGATCAAAGAAGAATCCCGCTAGACAGGCATACATTAATGAGTCTGCACCTTTTGTTTTTATATTTTTTGTGATTCTCCACATTTCAAAAGAATCAACTTATTATTGGAGATTTAATTTCCTTTTCTTTTCATACGTTTTCCAGTGCAATGAAAGCTCCCTTCACCTTTTATATCTATTTTCTGACAACCATATCCATGCCTCCCATCTTGTATGAGGGTGGCGCTCAACAGTTTGATAATCTGTAGCATGGTGCCTCGATTCTCAAAACCTGCATTTTGACCTTGTGTTTGTGTACACCTAAAGTCTCAGACTCCGCATTAAACATATGCATTTTATTATGCTTCTGAATGTAGTTATGGTATAGAAGAGCCAAGTGATCTGACTGTGGGTATGGGACAGAAGAGCCGTCATCTGACTGTGGGTATGGGACAGAAGAGCCAAGTCATCTGACTGTGGGTATGGGACAGAAGAGCCAAGTCATCTGACTGTGGGTATGGGACAGAAGAGCCAAGTCATCTGACTGTGGGTATGGGACAGAAGAGCCAAGTCATCTGACCATGGGTATGGGACAGAAGAGCCGTCATCTGACCATGGGTATGGAATAGAAGAGCCATCATATGACCATGGGTATGGGACAGAAGAGCCGTCATCTGACCATGGGTATGGGACAGAAGAGCCATCATCTGACCATGGGTATGGGACAGAAGAAACATCATCTGACCATGGGTATGGGACAGAAGAGCCATCATCTGACCATGGGTATGGGACAGAAGACACATCATCTGGCCATGGGTATGGGACAGAAGAGCCGTCATCTGACCATGGGTATAGGACAGAAGAGCCGTCATCTGACCATGGGTATAGGACAGAAGAGCCGTCATCTGACCATGGGTATGTGACAAAACAGCCAAGCCATCAGCAAAGTCCAAACCACAGTTACTTTGCCGATGTTCAAATTATTCCTTCACGACTGGTTGATGTCAACTTCATAATCCAGTCTATGGTCAGCAGAAAGAGAAATAATATCAAAAGAAATCCTTGTCAGACCCCCGTTTGTACTATAAAGGGTTCAGAAAAATGACCTTCAGCCAACAAATCATATTTGCATAATTATGTTGGTGAACTGTAGAGGGGCTCCATAGTGTCTGAAATATTTTTCGTTATTTGAAAAGAAAATGTAGATCGGGTAAAAGTGGTTTCATAGTCCAACAAGATAGAGTAGATCGTGGAGGAGATATAAACATGCTGGAAAGTATTAAGAAAAGAGTGACAAAGCTGATCGTGGGATTACAGAATTACAGTTATGAGGAAAGACTCAGAAATACCGGTCTTCAGTGTCTAGAAAAGAGAAGAATTCAACAACAAACAACTGCTGCCTTGCAACAAAACATTGTCCCAAACAAATGCACACTGAAGATAGATACACTGAGTGCAGAACAGAGGATATAGAGGATGTAGTCAAAGAGGAGAGTTTGGATCAGGGAAGTGTGAAATAAGTAGTGGAAAAGTAAAAATAAAAATGATAAAGCAAAAAGTGGAAAAACAACCAAATTACAAACTAAAATGTTTTTATGCAAATGTGAGAAGCATAATAAATAAAAGAAGAATTGGAACTGTATGTAGAGGAAGGAAAACGAGATATAATAGGGTTAACAGAATCATGGGCATATGAGGACATTGCAGATAGTGAACTTGAAATAAAGGGATATACAATGTTAAGGAAAGATAGGATAGTTGGAGACAAGACTAAGGGAGGTGGCGTTTTATTATACTGTATAAATTCTGTTAATATAACGATCAAAGATGACTTATAATGTGGTAACAAAAATAAAAGTGTATAGGAGAAATGGAAAGTGGGGGTGAAAAAACAGTGATTGGAGTGTGCTATAGATGTACATCAAGTCAAAAAGAGGAAGATGAAGAGCTGATTAGTAGCATAGCAAAGGCAAGTGAAGGGAAATTATTATTAATGGGGGTTTTTAACTTTCCAAAAATAAAATAAGGTTTTGGCAGAAGCACTTGTAGAATCAAAACCTTTTGTTAAGTGCATAACTGACAATTTTTTAATTCAACATGTAGAAGCAGTCATCAGAGGCAAAAACACACTCGACTTAGTTTTTTTCTACAGAGGAAAATATGATTGAAAACGTTACCATTGGAGAACTGTTTGGCTCAAGTGACCATCAAATCATCCGTTGGAATCTTATTGCTGGGAAAGAAGTAAACATAAACACGCAAACATACGACTACTCTAAGGCAGATGTTAAGAAGATGAAAGAGCCAACAAGCCACACAATCTGGAAAAATATTGTCAGAGGAACAGATGTTGAACAAGAGTGGGAGAGTTTTAATACAGTTCTAGAAAAGCTAAACGAGAAATGTGTTCCATGTAGGGAGGTAAGCTCCAAGCGTAAAAAGTGGATAACTAGATTTGCAGTTAAATGTAGAAGAGCTAAAAATAAAGCATGGAAATAATATATAATAATCTAAGCAATTACATGTAGTGGTGGATTCTGTGTAGGGCTTGTAGTTTAGTTTAGATACAGAACACAGGTTGCTAATCCCATGCACAGCCCTCTTTATATTACTCTCTAGATAACATTCCTAAATGGGTGCAGAAAATCTTGAGTGAAACAGAAATACTGGTGATGGACAGACACTAAGACAGACGTGACACTAAGACAGGCGTGACACTAAGACAGACGTGACACTAAGACAGGCGTGACACTAAGACAGACGTGACACTAAGACAGGCGTGACACTAAGACAGACGTGACACTAAGACAGATGTGACACTAAGACAGGCGTGGAAACAGATAATTCATCATTATCAGTCATTTTTAGACTATTTAGATTTACTATTTATTACTATTAATTATTATATATTACTATTACACTCTAATGTGATGATTGATGACCTCCTTGGTTACAGGAATTCACAGGATCTGTGTAGATAATTATACTAAATACTTGATATAATTCTTACAATATTCACAAACGAGAAAGACAAAGAAACCCTTTTGTCACGTATACAAATGATGACTGTGCAAACAATGACTCTGCAACCTTCCACTGAAACACAATAAATCACAATCAACAATGCGGATATTATATTCCGTTTAGCAGTCAAGTAAACTTGGCAAACAATGAATCACCGATAAACAGATATTCCACGATTGTTTTAAGGATGTCTCAGTTTATAGTTAGACGTATCGCGACAGATTTCACATTAGATTTGTGGAAACATATTCAATGTTATTGTTGTTGGCAATGTTGGTTGGCCATTGTTTCATGACTACCTGCTGAGCCTGCTTGCTGGTATCGCAGTATCGGGTGTCCTGTCCTATAACTAAGCTGTTAGAAAAAATGTATTTATTTTTATAATAACATTCTTGATGAACGCTACAAATGTGTTGTCTTACCAGCTAACAGTTATAATGTTTGCTTTTAAGGAGTCTGAGGATGAAACGGGTCTCAAAACAGAAACACATCGGACTAAACTGGCACTTGCAGACAGTCAGACATTTCTAATGACTGCGGCTACAGTGGTAGGTCAAAGGTCGCGCACAATCTTAAGGGTCAAGGTCGCTTCTTACATCGTTAAATACGTGTTTTTATATTTTTCTGGAAATGTATTTCGTATCCCTAAATTTAACTTAATTTAAATTAACGTCTTTAAACTGGTTTAGAAGACTCTGTAGAGTCTGTATACAACCAGTTTCATTTACATCACCTTCCTCTAAACGCTATGCTAATCCAATTTATTCTTAAATGCATTAACTGTCCCTGCCTCCACTACCTCCCCTGGCAATGCATTCCAAGCATTCACCACTCTCTTACTAAAAAAATATTTCCAAATATCTAATCTGGACCTCTCTTTAGTCAACTTGTAGCTATGCCCTCTTGTTCTTGTGGGTGGCTGTATTTTAAAAAGCTTGTTATAGTCTAATGTATCCATTCCTCCGATCATCTTATAAACCTGTATTTAGTCACCTCGATCCTGGAAAGACAATGCTGTTGACGGTTTAAAATGGAACAATTTCCTGTCACTCTACCTCAAATCGAATGAAGAGATACTATTATAACTTGAATATATTGGTCCCCGCTTTTCGGAGGTCCGCCTTTCAACGATACGCTCTTTCGACTTTTTTAAAAAATTGATTACCATTGGTTGGTTATTGATCCAGCGGCATGTAGCTCCCGCCGTTTGGCCCAATGCCATATAGTAGTATCTGCAAGTATAATGATAAGGCAGACAAACTGTCTCAAACGGGATCAAGTAAAGAACAACAATATACACCAACAACCTACAGACAGTCAAACAACTAATGAAGAAATCGAAATAAAGAGACGTGGCAAAATGGATGGACAATAGGGAATACTGGGAGTGAAATATACTAATGTAACCCACCTACAAGAACAAGAGGACATAGCTACAAATTAACTAAAGAAGGGTTCAGATTAGATATTAGGAAATATTTTTTTAGTCAGAGAGTGGTGAATGCTTGGAATGCATTGCCAGAGGAGACAGGGGACAATTAATGCATTTAAGAATAAATTGGATGCGCATAGCTTTTAGAACAAAGTAATGTAAATGAAACTGGTTGTATACAGACTCTGCAGTCTTCTAAACCAGTATAAAGACGTTAAGTTAAGTACTGTGTCTACCATTATTCATGTCATTACTCAAGCATCACGCAAGGTGCTCAGATCGCAGAGCGAATCTCCCTCGCCGAGGCTCAGAGAAAGTGACCTCCACCCCGACACCCACAAAAAAAAAGCGCACAACTCAACATCTGATTTCTCACATGTGTACCACAGGTCAGGTAGAGACTTCTGTGCCAGGATTGGACTATACAGTCATATGAGATCACATCTCGCAACACATATCTCATGCTGTCGTCACCCTCCCTGGCGGTGGGCAACTATTATAAAAGATCAATAATTAGGATTGTACATTGGGCTAGCGACTTTATCGTGTAAAAAATTGCTATGGAAACGCCTCTGAAAAAGCCGAGGTTTTGTTAGTGCAGGATTCCAGAAGGAGGACAACTGGCCTGCAATTGTGGCCTTATGCTCCGACCGGAGTGAAAAAACTGGAAGAAGATGATAATGGGTAGGTACTTAATCAAGTCGTACTAAGAGATATGGCTTGGCTTGGCTTCGTTCCTTCTCAATCTCCCGCTACCAAATCCTCAAAAGGCTTAAGTAGCAGAATGTAGTCCAGAGAACGGAATGAGCTGAGATCATCTGATATAGTGTTATGCTCCAAGCAGAAGCAGTAGAAATCGAGGACTCGTGTTCAAGAGATCATGATGTAGCTAGCTGCTCAGGATGTACTGGCTTGGCTTCGTTCGTTTTCAATCTCCCCCTATCTAACTCTGAAAAACTCAAGTAGCAGAATGTAGTCCAGATAATGGAATGCGTTGTGTCGTAGTTTACAGCTGGACTGCGATATTTGCACCTTTTGGCCCAACACATCCGACTTCAGCAAGCATTTTTTGACCGGGTTAGCATTCCCTCTTTAATCACTTTTCACTAGCCAGTCTGCTCTGCTGCAGCCTGTTATCCAGAAGGGTCTTGGCAGCTCTGGTTCGCTGGTCCTGACGCTAGCTGTCAGCTATGGGTCGCTGACCACTGCAGCTCAAGCGCTCAGAGATATAAGTGTCTGGGGAAACATTCTGCTCAGGTCTCTATGTCCAGTTCTTTCTCCTGTAAACACGTTGTGTCACAGCAGCCTGGTCAACGAGGTGGGGATTGATAATGTAATACCCATAGTGATGAGCTTACTTAGAAGCCTCGCATTGCACTACAGCGAGGAAGACCATGGTCCACCTTCTGAAGTACACCATGTAATGTTTATGTTTCTGGGAATCGACGTCACTGAACTCCGGGCATACCCATAGGTGCCCAGTCTCTCTTAGAAAATGGTGCAGGATCTTGAAGGTGATGGTCCCTGTAGCTCGCTGCTTGTACACTCTCCTGCTCCGTCCTATCTTGCGCCAAACTCCGCTCGAACCTCGATGTAAAAACTGTGAAATCTGTGGATTGCTGCTTCATCTATGTTGGTGCCCTTATCTAATGGACTGTCGTTGATTGATTTAAAAATGTCTCTCTTATCTTATCCATCACTTCCGTGTGCATGATGGGAGCTTGGGAAGTCAAAATGTCACTCTTATCCATCACTTCCGTGTGCATGATGGGAGCTTGGGAAGTCAAAATGTCTCTCTTATCTTATCCATCACTTCCGTGTGCATGATGGGAGCTTGGCAAGTCAAAATGTCTCTCTTATCGTATCCATCACTTCCGTGTGCATGATGGGAGCTTGGCAAGTCAAAATGTCTCTCTTATCTTATCCATCACTTCCGTGTGCATGATGGGAGCTTGGGAAGTCAAAATGTCACTCTTATTCATCACTTCCGTGTGCATGATGGGAGCTTGGGAAGTCAAAATGTCTCTCTTATCGTATCCATCACTTCCGTGTGCATGATGGGAGCTTGGGAAGTCAAAATGTCTCTCTTATCGTATCCATCACTTCCGTGTGCATGATGGGAGCTTGGCAAGTCAAAATGTCTCTCTTATCTTATCCATCACTTCCGTGTGCATGATGGGAGCTTGTGAAGTCAAAATGTCACTCTTATCTAATTCATCACTAACGTGTGCATGATGGGAGCTTGTGAAGTCAAAATGTCAGTTTTTTTTTGTTGCCCTGAACCCCAGCATGACCAGGACAGTAAATCCATGTTAACCCCTCAAGCTTTGAGGCCTCAACAGCTGCTATCCACTTGTACCTCAGCCATCCCTTCTGTACCTTCTGAAGTACGACTTGCGCGTCTGTCACTACGATTACCATTGTTAAAGGGAATGTAAGAAAAGCCACAGCAAACTGCTACCAAATAAATGCAAAGAAATTCAACTCTGCACGAATAACTTCCAACAACAAGAGTAACAACAACTTTAAGACAACTGCAGCGCAAATTGTTAGTCTCGTCCACGGCACATTAAACCCCTTCTCCATTCTTGACTGTCAGACAAATGCAATGCAGTTGTTCATGCCATATTATTATTCAGCTTTGCATCAACACAAAAATGACCCGAGAAAAGGTTTATATTTAAACAAGACAGAGGCGCGATGTTCAAGAATGGAGAGGGAAAACGACTAGCAGACACCTGTAAGAGATTAATATCAAGACCACACTAGAAGGTGACCTCATCTTGTTTTCACCGGTTCTAAAGAAACGCAGTTAATCGTGCCTTGTCTCCAAGTTTAACGCAGCGACTCAACTTGTAAAACGGGAATTGTCTGTCTTTAGCCCTGCCAAAAGAGATTCTGGCTAATCTCTGCAAATTCTAACATTAAACTAACGTGTTCAAATCTTCGAGGAAATTAGAGCCATGATGAATCTGTAGCGAATGTCCAACACTCAGGTCTTCACCTTGCTTTCTGTTCGTTTTGGTAACCTTTGGCGCAGCAGTGAGAAGCTATTTTAGGGCAAATAGTTTGGCAATAAATTGTAAGATCTGGGACAGGCAGACCTAAAATAGACGCAGATCTCTCAAATTAGATTCTGAGCTGGTTCTTTGACTTAAAACGACATCTCTTCCTTAAGTGTCAACTCTGCTCACACGTGACTACCACAGAGCTCAGAAAGAGATGACGTCACATCTATAAAAGAGGGGACATCTCTGTGGTTGCTTCATTCAAGTCCCAGGCTCTGTGTAGGAAAGCCTTCAATATTTTATCTTTATGGCACCTACGCTCTGGTGTAACCAACACGATTCAGTTTGTGATTATAGGAAACGTACTTGTGCATAAATTAACATAGCGTCAAACGGAATCGGAACATCAATGAGCAATAAATAATATTATGCAAAAACTAAGGTAAAGATTGAAACATTGAAAGGAAAAGCAATAACTTGTATTTATCGCAGTTTATTCAATAAATCATATAAGTTGTTTTCAAATATACTCCGCCCAGCGTGTGCTCGTGTATTTGATTTTACTTGCAATTGGTAAGTACCTCAGACATCATCATATCATTTCATTACCATTTTTGTACAAGCAATATATGTGCACTTTATGTGCATGGAACACGGACATTGAATTATGAATTGCAATGGAAAAGTTCTTCCGAGTGGTTTACAAGAGGAATAGAATACAGCCCCTGCTCCTTTCATGTATGAGGTGGTTAAAGAAGGATGTGTATGGTGCTTGCAACCTCATCATGCAAAAAACTGCTGAGTTAGGAACCGCACTGC
The DNA here is from genome assembly GCA_036924085.1 of Ariolimax columbianus. Lineage (NCBI taxonomy): Eukaryota > Metazoa > Mollusca > Gastropoda > Stylommatophora > Arionidae > Ariolimax > Ariolimax columbianus. The sequence goes on along the minus strand of JAVGWX010000020.1, from coordinate 5,447,702 downwards.
AGTCAAGTCGATTCAGGATTCTATAAACGCTGTTTAAAACCAAATACGATGTTGAACCAGTACTTCTCCAAATGTAGTGTTGGATCCATCCTTCATCAAATGTAGTGTTGGATCCATCCTTCATCAAATGTAGTGTTGGATCCATCCTTCATCAAATGAGGTGTTGGATCCATCCTTCATCAAATGAGGTGTTGGATCCATCCTTCATCAAATGAGGTGTTGGATCATTTCCTTCATCAAATGAGGTGTTGGATCCATCCTTCATCAAATGAGGTGTTGGATCCATCCTTCATCAAATGAGGTGTTGGATCCATCCTTCATCAAATGAGGTGTTGGAACCAAACGTTTTGTTGAATCCACACTCCACCAAACGGGTTGTTGAATCCACACTCTACCAAACGGGTTGTTGAATCCATACTCCACCAAACGGGTTGTTGAATCTACACTCCACCAAACGTTTTGTTGAATCCACACTCCACCAAACGGGTTGTTGAATCCACACTCCACCAAACGGGTTGTTGAATCCCCACTCCACCAAACGGGTTGTTGAATCTACACTCCACCAAACGGGTTGTTGAATCCATACTCCACCAAACGGGTTGTTGAACCCACACTCCACCAAACGGGTTGTTGAACCCACACTCCACCAAACGGGTTGTTGAACCCACACTCCACCAAACGGGTTGTTGAATCCACACTCCACCAATTAGAGTGACAGGAAAAAAAAAGAAGCAAAGAATGAGAAATCATTGGAGCTGAAAGGCATTAGTTAGTTGCCCATCGCAAGAGAATATGCATCATCCTCAGACAGTTTCTGTCGTGATATAACTTGCGATGTATTTGGAAGTGAGGGAGAAAATGCGCTGGTCATCAACCTCAATCTCTGGTCCTGAACTACCTTGGACCAATGGCAAGGCTTAAGTCAAGACGACTGGATGTCATTCAGGATGCAGAGACTCTGGTTTCATCTCTTTGAGAACAGAGGTCGCTTGAAACCTGCGGCGCTTGAACCAACACCGTTTCAGATCATCGCTGAACACAAATGCATTAGACAGATCATTTGAATAACAGAAAGGGGACGGCGTGGCCTAGTGGTTAAGTGGCACGGCTCACAATCCGAAGGTGCTGGCTTCGATCCCCATCACAGCACCGGCCGTTACCCCGGGGAAGCAAACCCTTAGAAAATGCAGGAGGAAGCAGACCCTTATATAAAATGCATGCTGAAGTCGGATGCACTGGGCCGGCAGGCGCAAAATAAAAACCACAGTGCAACGCACACCGCCTTGGGGATTAGAGAAATAAGGCGAACGCAAAAAATAACCACAAAAAAAAAAAAATAAATAAATAAATTACAGAAAGAGCTTGTCTCAAACGTTAACATACGAAAGCACAATAATACTAGAAAACAGAGAACTAGCTAACATATGTTTCGATTTTGTAAAATGAAGTCTCTGACACTTCATCCCTGACGGCAGTGTCCGATATGGGACTGTCTTCACCTTTACTAAAAATTCCTGCAAATTATTAACCATCCTAATGTACCTTTCTCTTTCTTCCAGCACCCATATATCATACAGAAAATAAGAGAGACAGCCACCTACTTCTCTCGTGAATCAGAACACGAAGAAAACTGAAAGGAAACAAATAATTGAAAATTGTTTCGTTAATGAACTTTTGAATAATGTTAGTTTTTACCTATTTAGGGATGGACGCCTTATAAAAAACGCAGAACAAAAACATTGTGAAGAAACATGGTGTCAGAGGCTGTAATACAAACACTTTTGGGAAACGATAAAATGTCTCGTGGATCAGTTACATTCGTGGATAGAACTTGTGAAAACGTCCAAGATGTTGTTTTGACTGACAATAAAACGTCCCATTGTGTTAAAACAAAGAATGCGTCATCAACATGCTTGGGAAATGAGGTGCAAAATGGCGAACCTAACAATCTTAGCGAATTGTTGCAAAAGCAAAAAATGAACTTTGAAGACAGCATGCAGTATTTTGTTGAATCATTACCAAATTTAGTAAACGCATCTTCATCTTGTCATCTTCATGATGGATTAATTGATGACGTAAGCAGCGTCATCTGCAGCGGTACGCCAGTGCCATATTGTACACACTTAAGATGTGAATGCAGAAATGGAAGCGCGCATTTCAAGGTCAACCAATGTGACGCCCTTCTGGCTTTCAAAAATAATACAGACTTGACAAATTGTCAATTCCCTGGGACCTTGTCAAAAAACGACAATTCTCCACGAAATCCATCGTCTTTGAAAGTCATCTGTGATAAACCAATAAAGGGAAGCCATACCCAGTCAAAGACCTTGACATTCAGGAGACTATTTTTAACCCTGGTTCTACTTTTCAGTTTATATCTGCCTGTCAAAGCCCAGCGCATTAATACTCAACCTGCAGCGTATTCACCGTGCCAACTTACCTTCGCCTCCTCCTCCTCCCTTGTCTACGACCGGCACCCTAGCAACTGCTCCATCTTCTACATATGTCATGGCACCAAGTTCTGGACAATGAATTGCAATAAAGAAAGCACAGTCTTCTCCATGAAGCATAAAGTCTGCGTTTGGCAAAACTCGAGTTTCGACGATTGCCCAGACATATTCATCGAAGTCTTAAGTCATTCCATTGAACAGAATAATCTAAACAATTATCAGGAAAACAGTCCCCAGATTAAGGAATCTGAAATCGTAAACGACGCACTTCTGAATAGTAAACTCCACCAGAAGAACGTAAAAGCACAAGAAGCATGGACATCGCAAAAACATCTCATAAACTTAGTGAAGGGAATAGTTGAAAGCACTGATGAACCACTCGAAATGGTAAAGGAAAAAGACTTTAAAACACATTCAGACAATGACATTTTACTGACCGGTCCTTATCTCCTTATAGATGAATTTAAAAGTCAAGGTCAGAGTTCGGGCCCTGAACTGAGTTCTCTTAAGCTTGAGATCCAAAGTAATCGCAAAATGTTTAAAAACTATGTGACGGAACTAAATAAAAAACAAATTGGCATCAAAACGGAGAAAAAACGTCTCCTTGATAACGATCCAGATAAAACTGGACTAGCCGAGCAGGAGAAAGTAATGGGAAATGACAGAACAAGCAATGATGGGGAAGACGAGACAACCGGGAGATACGCAGATAATTTACAAGGTTCTCTAGAAAAGACAGCACGAGAGAACAAGAAAATGTATGGTGATAATAAGCAAGCAATAGATGATGGTGGCGATACGATCACGGATGTGTTCGACAAGGATAACTTAGAACCGATCGTGCAGTCTTCATTACGGAATGAAAATAAATATAAGACAATGCACTTTTCCTCCAGTGATGAATACACAGAACAAAGTACCCATCCTTTCAGTAATGTTGATTATAATGTTGGAACAATATATCCTTACTGGAATGTTGAATATATTGATGCAACAATAGACCCTTCCAATAATGTTGAAGATTTGAATCTGGAAAAATATTCCTCTAGTGATGTTGAATTTTCAGATAGGAAAAAGTTGCCTTCCATTAATGACCGAGATATAGATGAATCTTTACAGTTTTCTAGTATTGGCGAACGTGCATACACGCCAATGAACATTTTCAGTAACTATGAATATAACCATGAGCATACGGTAAGACATATTGAAGATGGCCACTCTTTCCTCGAAACTGGGAAGCCGGTAACAGTGCCACATCACGATGGAGCGGATGTGTCCATCAGGGAAGATGGTGCAAACGGTAGAAGGAGACATTTCTTGATTACTGGATACAAAACTGAGGAAATAGATTCTCCAGAATTGAATGTTGGAATTGTTACATCTCTTAAAGATGTGCAGGATAAGGCGAGGAGTCAAGAGATGCGAGCAGACGTGAAATCTTTGAATCTTCCAGACGTGGATGAAGTCAGGTATACGTTTGGTTTAAGACAAGAACATGGTCCTTTAACAGACTTTAATGGTCTGCAGTCAACTCTAGAACAAAGACGCCCTGAACCAACTCCGTATACCCCGACTTTCATCGACTTTCCTCTTAGAAAAACCTGGTTAACAGGGATGGATCAATCACAAGCAGAACCTAATGGCGATGAACTGACTTATTCCCACGATATCTTAAGAGCTGTAGACACAGACAAGCATTCTCGCCTGGACAGAAACTCGAAGGATTCTCGAATCTTGAAAAGCAGTACAGAAACTAGGTCATTTCAGAGAATAATTGTTTCAAATACTGATGACGATTTTACCAAAACAACAACCTCAAATAGGAACGAATTACGAAGGGATACTGAATTTCATTATAACAATATCCAGACCGGTCTGGAATTAAATTCATATTTACGCAAAAATGGTCGCAGGGATGCGCTTCTAAAACCTTTACCAACGAATAGGTTTAACAGCGAAGACCAAGAAAACATACCCAACGAAGATTATATAATAGACAACCCTGACTTGTACAATAAAAACAAAGACTTGAATAAAAACAGTGTCAATGATCAAAACGGTGTAAGATATATTTTTAACCCAGATGCAAATAGACCTACTCATAAAACGCAAACAGTGACATCTCGTTTAATTGTTCAACCGTGGCAGAAGCTGAACGAAAGATTCATCAGCAAAGATCTAACCAATGTGAAGTCTATGCAGCCCATTCGAAGAAGAACGAGGAACGACAACAGTATTGACAATCTACGTAAAGTCAATGATAATCTAGACAAAACGAACCAGAAAAAAATAAGCGATATTCAACGCAAAACGAAACAGAACAAGGCAATTGTCAGTCTAGATAAACTTACACAGAACATAGCAGATGACAGTCCACGTAGAACAAACAGGTATAAAACCAGTAACAATATACGTAAACCGAGCCAGCACAAACCAATTGAAAGTCTACTTAGAACGAAACAACAGACGGACAAAGTACGTAAAACGAAACAACAGAAAGACACGGGAAATCTACGTAAAACGAAACAACAGAAAGACACGGGAAATCTACGTAAAACGAAACAACAGACGGGCACTGACAATCTACACAAAACAAACCAAAACAAAGCAAATGATAATCCACTTCTCATGAAAGAATTTTTGCGATTATTAAATATAAGTTTTGATCGAAAAGTGGAGCAACTAGTCACTAAAAGAGAAGATTTCAGTAACAACAAGGTTAGACATTCCGGTGACAACTTTGAAAGTGACCCTAGAGTTACATCCTACCCTCTCTGGCCTACTCAACGACCTACAACAAATTGGGCGCGAAATTCTCGAAAAAGTTTCCCTGTCACCAAATCACCTTCCCTGCAGCACCCTGAAATTGTCCCTACAGGTCATCAAAGGTCTTTCTGGGATTCTAAAAACATGCATACGGATATATTAACTCCACACCCAAAAGTTCAACATGAAAGCCAGGATACAAATACTGGTATCCTGGGATTTAATTTAGACCGTGACGACACAAGAAACAAGTTTGATTCTGAAATGAAACAAGATGAGAACGTGCTACCACAGCGCCAACAAAATCAGAATTATCCTCAGCATCGACCACAAAAAAAAATTAACAATCAGGAACGAAAAAAACCCAAATATCCTGAGCATTTAAGAAACAATACACCGTATCCGCCAGGTAGAATCTATGAAGATAAACAGCAGATATTTGAGAAGCCATTAAAACAAAACAAGCTTGAACCATCTTGGCTTAAGAATCTGGACAACGCAAAACCGCGCGATTTACCAACATCGGAACAAATATCAACAAATAATCCCCGCGGTTTTGAAATGCAACCGCAACCATACCCTACTCGTAACTTTGACCCAAATGAGAAAAACGATTTGGACACTTCCAGGTTTGAACAGAGCAGAAATCAGGGCTTGAACTTAAACAAGAATATTCGTAACGAAAAGCATAACAGAGACGAAACAAAAAATATGAAAAATAACCAGAACATAAATCCTCAATTTGATAAAAATATGAACAAAACTTTCAAAACACGAAAAGATTTGAATATTAAGCGTCTTCCGACATTTTACACAGAGAATGATGTTGATTACGAAAAATCTCATTCTAAGTGGAAAGAGGAGCCAACATATTCTTTCGAAGCGCATACTGTACCTAACGACCCATTGCCGAGTTCAACTACAACTTCGACGACCACTCCTCAGTCAACAACAACAATAGCAACAACAACAACAACAGCAGCAACAACAACAACAACAACAACAACAACAACAACAACAGCAGCAACAACAAGTAGATCTGAAGAGACAACTCCACAGTTTTTATTCGACCCTGATTTTGTACCTGAGTACAGACGAGAGCTGAGAGGTAAGCCTTTTGTTCATATGATTACAATTTCCGGGTTTAATTTGTCTTTTTCTGTATTCTTAGATCGGGTAACCAATTTTTTAACAGTTATTTTGGCACCTCTTGTATTGAATACATTTTAATGACAGAAAATATGTCGGTTCATCTCATGCAAGGTGGACTCCCACTGCGCGCCTACCTATGGCACGAGAGGTTTCCGGTTACAAGCCACGATGGAGAGCTCATGGAAGATTGGTGGATGACGTAAAGGTAATACTTCAACAACGCAGACGTACTACGACCGACCAACGCGGGTTCACAACGACCAACGCGGGCTCACAACGACCAACGCGGGTTTCACAACGACCAACGTGGGCTTACATCAACCAACGCGGGTCCATAACGACCAACGCGGGCTCACAACGACCAACGCGGGTTCACAACGACCAACGTAGGCTTACATTGACCAACGCGGGTTCACAACGACCAACGCGGGTTCACAACGACCAACGCGAGCTTACATCGACCGACGTGGGCTTAAATCGACCGACGCAGACGTACTACGACCAACGTGGGTTCACAATGACCAACGCGGGTTCACAACGACCAACGCGGACTTACATCGACCAACGCGGGTTCACAACAATCGACCCGGGTTCACAACGACCAACGCGGGCTCACAACGACCAACGCGGGTTCACAACGACCAACGCGGGTTCACAACGACCATCGCGGGTTCACAACGACCGATGTGGGCTTACATCGACCAACGTAGCCCACTTGACCCCAGAACGCACTGAAAATAGCGATACGTGGCAAGTTTGAGACGCTTTCCTCACATCCCGAGCGTGCTGATGACCGGGGTCCTCCAGGCGGCTGTGCTATAATTGACTCAATCGTCGTGTGGCTTACTACTACAGGGATCACGTCGATCTCCCTACGCAGATCACCGATACAAACGTGATCTGCCCGAATGAATAGAAAGCATGCTCTTCACACTGAAGCGAAAATGGGAATTGACCAATTAATCAATCAATCAATGTGAGGCCTTTGATGACTGAGCACTTCATGTTGGCCCTCGTTGTTATTTATGTTAGATGCAACTGGTTTAAAAGAATAATATCATAAGTTGCAATAGATCACGGGACCTGGGGTTGAAGTGTACGTTTCACAATCCTAACGCACTAGTTCGAATCACGCTAGGGATCAAGATGCTGAGCAACGCATGAGCTGCAGTGGTCAGCGACCCATAGCTGACTGCTAGCATCAGGGCCAGCGAACCATAGCTGCCAAGACCCTTCTACATCTCCACGCGGTGATCCTGGATAACAGGCTGCAGCAGGGCAGACTGGCTAAGGAGTAGGGATCGAAGACGGAATGCTAACCCGGTACTAAAAAAATGCTTGCTGAAGTCGGATGTGTTGGACCGAAAGGTGCAAATATCGCAGCCAAGCTGTAAACTACGACACAACGCATTCCATTCTCTAGACTACATTCTGCTACTTAAGCCCTTTCAGGGTTTGGTAGTGGGAGATTAAGAACGAACGAAGAAGAAGAAGAAGAAGAAGAAGAAGAAGAAGAAGAAGAAGAAGAAGAAGAAGAATCACGCAAGTGTCCAGTTTGGCAGACATGAAGTTTTTTTTTGGCTCCTGCACATACGAAACATAATGGCAACCTACCGTACCGCACACTTGTTAAGCAGCTTATAACAGCCAAATAGGCGACGGTTGTAAAAAGTGACGTTCTGCAAAGGACACCTGTTTACCTGTTTACATTCTCGACTACATATTGCTTCGACTACGTATTGCTTCGACTACCTATTGCTTCGACTACTTATTGCTTCGACTACTTATTGCATCGACTACTTATTGCTTCGACTACTTATTGCATCGACTACTTATTGCATCGACTACTTATTGCCTACAACTTTTCGGGGTTTTAATGGATCTACTGACCTGGTCAGGCTGAAGTTGACAGGGATGAGAGAGCTAATATTTTAACTTTGAAAGCATTCATTGCATGGATATTAAATTAGGACAGGAGAGAACATATTGAATTCAATCAATGATCGTATTTTGGAGGACGATACTGCATAATCAATAGATTAGATGAATGTAATATGTATAGGACAGAACAAACTCTCTCCACTTCTTATAAACGTCCGTTTCACAACCCCAACGCACCGGGTTCGAATCCCACGGTGTCTAGTTTGGAAGACACGGGTTGTTATATCTCGTTACGATCACACATCCACGTATGGACAGTAATGGCAACCTAAGGTACTGCACACCTGCCTTGACTGCACACTTGCCTTGACTGCACACCTGCATTGACTGCACACCTGCCTTGACGCTAACAACGGCCAAATAGACTGGCGGTTGTAAGACGGGACGCTCTGTAACGGACATGCTTCTTGCAGTATTCTGTCGAGGTCTATGTGTATAACAAGGACAAGAATATCACCACTGCCCCACAGAGAGCACGTCTTAAGAGGTGACGGACTGTGTGACATGGCATATTATCGGTCATGGTTAGTTGGTTTGTCAAGAGGATCATAGATGGCGCCTAACAGGCTGCGGGTTTACTTTGCTCTACGTTGGGACAAGAGCTGAAGAGAGTGGTTAACCGATGTACGAGTCCATCTTAATAGACTTAATGCTGCTCGAGCCTAGCCCTCTAAGCAGGAAATCCTCTTCTCGGCTACATCCAGTTCAAACCAGAGCTGCGACCTGCACAAGGACATGTGCCCCTGTAGAAGTACAGGTCGACTAAGAACGTAGAAGAACTAAGAACGTAGAAGAACTAAGAACTAACACATATTGTAATTGCCGCGTATGAATTTGACCTAAATTCCTTTCTCCTAACTCACTCCTTGCCTCTATTATGTTATGTTCATCCCTGCGACAAAGTTCAAGCCGTGGGGCACCGCCTGGGTATGCAAAGGTTGACTTAAAGATTTCTCGGTTAGTCGAAAACGCCCTAGTGTTTCATTGCGCACGGATATTACGAGTCAACATTCTTTCCCTGGGTAAACAAATAGTCAACAATTTCAAAGACTGATTTGGGAATTTTCATCCTGTGTTGTGTGGTATGGGATTACCCGCATGAGTCAACATGGCGACTAAGAAGTATATGCAAACGACTGGGGAATGTTTCCATTCTGATCAAGAAAGAAAGGGTAATCCGATTTTATTTTGTGGTGGTTCTTGGTTATTAACTAGCTGGCATTCTGTTTGATAGATACGATGCTCTTGCTGTTTGTTAGTTGGGGTCTGTATTCTTTTTTTAGCGAAGGTAATAGTAGTAATAATAATAATTACAGTAATAATAATAATAGTTGCCCATCGTAACCGAAGATGGCGATAGCATCAGATTATTGCTGCGAAATGTGTTCCTGATGGTTGTAAAGACCAATCCTGGAACGGCACACTCTGCCACATTCAAGGCACACATGAAGGGAGCCGGCTGGGGAATCGTCGTGCCTTTTTGTATTTGGCTGTACTCTCTGTAATCTGAGCACCTTCAGTGACACTAGCTCGTCAGGTGGTACGGGTTTGTACAAGCATCTGTCAGGAGGTGACATCAATATTGAAGTATTTCAGAGACACTTTCAAGGAATCGATATTGCGTTTCTTCTGTCCTACTGGCGAGCGTCTGCCTGTTGGGAAGGTATGTTCGTTTTAACCACATACACAGTCGAGTCGACAAAGGCAGTATAGAGGCAACCCCTGTCGTTCGTCAATAAATGTCTACTGGCGATAATTGGTATACGCGGCAAGACATGGTGAGGAATGAGGACCTATGGGAAAGGAGCCAACAACAACCAGTGGAGCAAAAGATCAAATGTAGGAAATGGAGTTAGATAGGACACACGCGACGGAAAGCACCATCAAACGTGGCAAGACAGGTCCTGGCATCTCTAGATCTTTCATTAACGGGAACTTCTTCTTCTTCTTCTTCGTTCGTTCTCAATCTCCCACTACCAAACCCTGAAAGGGCTTAAGTAGCAGAATGTAGTCCAGAGAACGGAATGCGTTGTGTCGTAGTTTACAGCTTGGCTGCGATATTTGCACCTTTCGGTCCAACATATCCGACTTCAGCAAGCATTTTTTTAGTACCGGGTTAGCATTCCCTCTTCGATCCCTTCTCCTTAGCCAGTCTGCTCTGCTGCAGCCTGTTATCCAGGATCACCACGTAGAGGTGTAGAAGGATCTTGGCAGCTCTGGTTCGCTGGCCCTGATGCTAGCAGTCAGCTATGGGTCGCTGACCGCTGCAGCATCTTGATCCCCATTAACGGGAACAATTACATACGTTTAATAACCCCAACAATACTCCTCATAAGAAGCAAACGAAAATTCTATTTACTTACGACAGAAGGCCAAGCGTTAGTGTGTATCTTATTGCACATAGGAACTAGGATGACTTAATCTAGTCCTCTTTCCGGAGAGAACCGATAACACTCGAGCACTTCCGATGCCATGTGGGGGAAGGGGTGTTGGGGGTGGAGGTGTATATCGTTGAGTGTTGTGATGCAAATTGAGATCCAGATTGTGAAGAATACTAATGCTGCTTATTCAATATTTTCATTTTACGCTTTTATGTTCCGTGGAAATTTAACTCAAAATAGCTGAACTAAAATGTATGAGGACTAGTCCAGACCTACTAGTCCATTAACGGCACGCCCCTGACAGTTCTTCTTCTTCTTCTTCTTAGTTTGTTCTCAATCTCCCACTACCAAACCCTGAAAGGGCTTACGTAGCAGAATTTAAGTCCAGAGAACGCAATGCGTTGTGTCGTAGTTTACAGCTTGACTGCGATATTTGCACCTTTCGGTCCAACACATCCGACTTCAGCAAGCATTTTTTGAGTACCGGATTAGCATTCCCTCTTCGATCCCTTTTCCTTAGCCAGTCTGCCCTGATGCAGTCTGTTATCCAGGATCACCGCGTGGAGGCGTAGAAGGGTCTTGGCAGCTCTGGTTCGCTGACCTTGACGCTAGCAGTCAGCTATGGGTCGCTGACCACTGCAGCTCATCCGCTGCTCAGCATCTTGATCCCCCCTGATAGTTCGACTAACGGGCATATGTCCTGCATGGATCTGCTGTTCTTCCAGTCTTTAACTGTCATTACTAATTGTTGCATTGTTAGTTGCTATTTCCTGTGCAAGGTTTGTTTTTTCACATCCCTACATAGAGCCCTTAAATGATCCAACCGTCTGTCAACTTCTTCTATCTTTTGTTTCCCAAACTACATTTTAACTGTTTTAGTTCCTTAAACTAAAGCAGGAAATACATGTAATCCCTGCAGACACACTGGACATGGCCAACTGTAACAGGTTGACATACACTGGACGTAGAAGAGTTGGCAACGTTTTATCTATTTTTAACTTTGCTAGACTACTTTTACAAGTGAAAGGGGGTTCAGCAAAGATACCCCAAACAGTTTAAAAATAAAAAAAACAAATCCAGTTTGAGTTCAGTGGCGTACAAACGGATATTTTCTGTGCAATTCTTGGACACAAGAATCGAATGCGCTAAAGCTGAGATCACAAGGGGATTCCCCATTTGGCTATGTCTTAAGGTAGGATTGGAGCATGGCCATGATTGGAGACGCAAGTGTACGAACAAATCAGTGGAATCAGAAAGTGCAAGCAGTCAAGTAAACAAGGACATACAAATACAGCAAGCGTTGTGTGATCTGTTTCGGACAGAAAACAAGTGCCGGGAAATAACTTTTGACATGTTTTACACAGCTTTCGTTTTATTTTTAGCGCACAGCAAGTTCATTGGTTCGTGAGTCTTATCAGAAAGCGACATAAATTGAATGAATTAAATTGTTTGGCTGCGAGAAGTACCATGTGACTCAACTTTGCTGGTTGCCTAGTGCAAGCGAAACGCTTCTAAGTTGCGGTCAAGTACATAGTTGTGTTTGACGATAGTCGGTTTAGTCCGACTTTGACGCAAGTTTGAATAAACTTATCAAGAGTGTTGGTAATGGCTGCCGTTATCCACGTTGAGAAAGAATGTCTTTATAAATTGAGTTAAGTTTGTCAATGATCCGTTAATTCTGTTAAATGTGAGGCTGTCGCATCTTCGCTTGCTATGGGCAACTATTATTATTATTATTATTTTATTGTAGTTATTATGATTGTTATTATTATTATAATTTTTTTTTTTTTTTTTACGTTCGCCATATTTCTCTAATCCCCAAGGCGGTGTGCGTTTCACTGTGGTTTTTATTTTGCACCTGCCGGTCCAGTGCATCCGACTTCAGCATGCATTTGATGTAATGGTCTGCTTCCTCCTGCATTTTCTGAGCGTTTGCTTCCCCGGGGTAACGGCCGGGGCTGAGATGGGGATCGAACCCAGCACCTTTGGATTGTGAGCCACGCCACTTAGCCACTAGGCCACGCCGTCCCCTGCTTCACTAAATAAACTTCAAACTTTTCTTGATCCATTATTTTGAGTTCATACCTGATGTCGTCCATCACTTCGTCTAATAATTTAACTATCCGCTGCATTTTGTCCATTTACTTATATGTGAAGGCCTTTTAAAGACCTCTTGGCAACTGTCAAAAAAAGGAAACTCGCTTGGTACGGTCACATATCGAGATGAAATGATCATGCAAATACGATCCTCCATGGAAGTGCAAGGCAGACGACGAAGAGGCCGTCCCAAAAAGAGGTTGGAGGACAACATAAAAGAATGGACCAATCTCCGACCAGAAGAAGCACAGGCAGCGGCCGCTGACAGAGAAGGATGGCGTGGTGTTGTGAGGATGTCGTCAAGTGTGCCCCAACGACCTCACCAGTTACGGGATGACCTGACCTGACCTGACCTGACTTATATTTAAGTAGACTTCGGTAAATTAACTTTACTTCACACGTCAGTTGATCAATTACTGTGATTTCAAGTGGCTTTTAGTCCATTAAGTTAACTTTACGTGATCTTTGTTTTTCTTATTCATCGATCAACTGATGATATGCTTCTAGTCCGGTGAGGTTCAGGTCTTCGCCGGTCCCCCACAGCTTTTCGAGCATGGTCGCTCCCCCAGGCCAGACTGCCTCTCTTCGGTCTGCATAGGTAGGGCATTCTTGCAGAAAATGTTCTGGTGTTTGCTTGGGTGCTCCACAATCGCATGTGGCAGTGTCTCTGAAACCTATTCTGTTGGCCCCTGTTCAATTAGCGTGATTTCAGGTGGCTTTTAGGCTATTAAGTTAACTTCATGTGATCCCTATTCAATTAATGTGATTTCAAGTGTATCTTAACCCAGTAACATACATTCACACGGTCATTAGCCAGTTAGCATGATTTCAAGTGTATCTTAACCCAGTAACGTACATTCACACGGTCATTAGCCAGTTAGCATGATTTCAAGTGTATCTTAACCCAGTAACGTACATTCACACGGCCATTAGTCAGTTAGCATGATTTCAAGTGGATGTTAACCCAGTAACGTACATTCACACGGTCATTAGTCAGTTAGCATGATTTCAAGTGGATGTTAGCCCAGTAACGTACATTCACACGGTCATTAGTCAGTTAGCATGATTTCAAGTGGATGTTAGCCCAGTAACGTACATTCACACGGTCATTAGTCCGTTAGCATGATTGCAAGTGTATCTTAACCCAGTAACGTACATTCACACGGCCATTAGTCCGTTAGCATGATTTCGACTATCTATACTAGAATACTTGAATCCTGATATCCAATCAGGCAAGGTTGATTGATGCCAGGTAGCCAAAAACAGTTTGAATGAAAACTTAGCTGAGCGCGTATACCAAGAGTCACAATGTGAATTTCGATCTGGAAGATCAACTATCGACATAATCTTCTCTCTACGACAACCGCAAGAAAAACCACGCGAGCAGAACTAACCGTTTTATTCCGCTTTCATCGACCTGATAAAAGCATTCGATTTCGTTAGCAGTGCTGGACTCTTCAAAATCCTTTCAAAAATAGGGCGTCCAAACAAACTGCTGCAACTTATAGTGTCATTTCATGAGGATATGGAAGGCACAGTCCAATTCAGCAGTAATACATCACATCCATTCAGTATTCAATGTGGCGTTAAACAAGACTGCGTCCTGTCCCAACTATTCGGAATCTTCTTTGCGCTGCTACTGAAGCACGCATTTGGTATTGCAACTGATGGGATTTACCTTCACACTAGATCAGATAGCCGTCCGTTTAATCTTGCGAGACTCGAAGCTATAACCAAGATCAGGGAAGTTACTGCCAGGAACTTGTTTTTTGCTGGGGATGCTGCAATCGTCACGCGCAGTGTGCATGATCTCCAGAGACTGATTTCGGCCTCACCATAAGCCTGGATAAAACAAATATGCTGGGACAAGACGTAGATATCACCCCAACAACCACTGTCGATAACTACGATCTGACAACTGTGGACCAGTTCTTTTACCTGGGGTCTCTAATCAATTATAAACTCTCCCTTTACCCCTAATTGGGCAATCGCAGTGACAGATCTGCTACATTTTCTCGTTTCACAACGTGTCTGGGAAAATCCCCAAACTTTTAGCCAAGACCAAGGCGATGGTCTATAATGCCTATGTCGTCAGTACGCTTGTATGGTAGCGAAACGTGGACAACCTTTGCCAAACAAGAGCATAGGCTCAACGCCTTTCACTTACAGCGCATGAGATCCATCCTTGGCATCTCATGGAGAGACAGTGTGACAAATTCGGAAGTGCATTCTCGCACCGATCTTCCAAGTGTAAGGTGTGCTCATGCTTGGTGCCGCATTCCAGTGGCGCTGAGGTCGGTTAGCTCTTCCCTAGAAGAGTGAAAAGTGAAATTAGTAGCCTGCCGATTAAAGTGAGCTCACAAGCCAATCTCACCTCCTCGTGGTACACACTGGGCCACTAGAACCGTGAGGCTCTAGGCTAACGAGGCAATGGCTCACCTGGGGGGACGGGCTCCTTCAGGTTAAATGCAGATGTTGGCCCACCACAGCTTCGTGTTTTCAAGCCTAAGAGTCACACATGAGAACAAAACCGAACGTCCAAGGAAGAGATGGGTGGACAACATCACTGAGTGGTCAGGCCTTCGTCACGGTGAGATACGTCAGGCGGCGACAGACAGAGAAGGTTGGCGTGGGATTTTCATGTCTTCATGTGTGCCCCAACGACCTGATGGGTTACGGGATGAACTGAACTGAACACCCGCCTTTGCCAACAAAGAAGTAAGATTGCCATGGCTTGGTAATGTTTATCGCATGAACGATGGTCGCATCCCCAGAGACATTCCCTGTGGACAGCTAGCGCGTGGCAAAGAACAACTGGCCGACCACAGCTGCGGTTCAAAGGCGCATGTAAGCAGGACATGAAGGCTCTGGATATGCATCTGACATCTTGGGAAGACAAAGCTGTAGAATGATCCAAATGGAGATGTAACCTGAAGAGCCACCTCAGGCTGGGCAAAAATTAGCTCATGCAACACAGGGAAGTGAAGAGATAACGCCGAAAGAAAAAGAAAAACCTCAAACTCAGTAGAGAGTTGATACTCCAAGGTCACTTCAACCTATAGTCAGACATGACTAATGTTAATTCATTTAAGAATAGATTGGATGCGTACAGCTTCTAGAGCAATGTGATGTAAATGGAACTGGTTGTATACAGACTCTGCAGTCTTCTAAATCAGTATAAAGACGTTAAGTTAAGTTATGACTGAAACGGGATTACTACCTGCCGTCTAAGCAATTAATTTCTTAGGTTAAGGTTAGGATTAGGGTTAGGGTAAGGTTAGGATTAGGGTTAAGGTTATGGTTAAGATTAGTATTAGGGTTAGCATCGTTTCTACACTTTTATCTTTATCTAAGTTACTACTTATTTATCCAAATTAAAATTTATATCTCCCTGTCCTTCCATTAGCCCGAAAATGTCCCGTTTCACTCATCAACTGTGAAATACGTGCGATGGAAACCCAGTTAACTCTGGGATGAAATAAGACACAAGTACATCATGACCTAGTTCCTGCTCTATCGACAATAATAATGCCACAATTTTTAACTGTCTAGTAGCATCCTCTCTGTTTATCCTCACCTTTGCTTATTTTTCCAGAAGTTGTTTTTTTTGCTTGTTTTTTTTTTCTCACCGACCTTCATCTCATTCCTCATTAGTTTTGTCCGACATTGATATTCTTATCATTCTTCAAGAAAAAACCATTGTCTACGCAAATCAGGACTTGTCCTTCGCTTGTTAATGCGAAATATTTCCGCCTTCTATTCAATATAAACCGAGGATTGCCCAAGCTCCGATCTAAAACCCAAAAATGTGCCGGAAGTTTTGAAACATTCAGACCTTGACAACAGGGAAGATAACTTCTGCAGAAAAACTCTCCCGTGTCATTCATAACTCCCTCATCTTTATTGATCACATATCATCTATTTTAAAACAACAATATCCTAACTGTGATACAGACGAATATTTCTGACGAACAAAATTGTCGCATCCGTGTCCAACATTTTTGCGCCTGATTCTTTCGAAGCTTCGCGTCAATCGAAACGAAAGGTGTGAAAAGTTCCGGGAAGGTGTGAAATCGCGTTTCTTCGAACGATAGAGTTCAGATGTTTTTTTCAACCCCTTCTCTGACCGGTCTCAAGGTCGTAGAGAATTAGGTTGCTGACACAATCAGGGGTCATTTTGACTACAACACAAGGGCCTGGTTAAGATACATGATAATGTGCGTGTTTCACAGTAGACGATAAAGCCGTTGTGGGTTACAAGGGCGAGTTGACCTAAATGTGAAGACGTTTTAAAAAATGTAATCCCCTTAAAAATTCGAAGATCATTATTTTGTTAATGTTGCTGTTGCCGAATGCTAACAATGAGTAGGATAAGCCTTTTTGTATGCCCTGAAAGGAACGTTTAGTTACTGGTTGCTGTAGCTTTCTTTACATCCCGAGCGTGCTGATGAAGATAAACCGGAGTCCCCCAAGCGGTCGTGAAATGCCTGCTTGGCTTTAAATGCGCGTTGCTCACTACTTCGGGGATCACATCGATCCCACACCTCGTTAGCCCGACTGCTAAGAAGAGCAGGCCGTTCCTAGGGAGGGCTACGTGGAAGTGTAGGTGAGGGTCTTCGCCACAATATTCTGCCTGACCCTGACTAACGCATGTTGTGTCTGACCAGACGTTAGTCTCCCTTCCCAAGATGGACGATAGTCTACATGTTCCACAGCAGACGATAAAACAGCCGGGGGTGGAGTAGTTGGGGGTGGGGGTGGGGTGGGTTATAAGGGCGAGTAGACCTTAATTTTAAGACTTTTTGTTAAAATTAAAAAACTTTAAAAATTCAAGACTTTTTGTTTGTTAATTAAATAATCCAAATTACGTTCATCCACTCCCATAATCCCAGGGATGGACTAGCCGTTAAACAAAATAATCACGTACTTAGGGCACCAGAAGAAGAAAAAAACATCAAGAAAATAATATATGTTTTTAAATACAAGTTTACACAGTGTAACATTTCTGTCAAGTCTCATCTGACTGTTATGGCCCTGAGAGCATATTGGTTATGTTAATGTTATTTGGCGCACAAGACTGCACACATAATTAACTGCACTCTGCTTTTGTTCCGTACCTTGAAGTTTAGAGAGTCCAGATCTCTGATTAACAAATTCTAATAACCCTTGATTGGGTTTCTTGGTTTCTGGACACATTAGCTGTGATTGGTTGGCAGCTGCTTGGTTTTGTCCATGTTAACTGAACTGTGATTGGATAACCGATCCTTGGTTTTGTCCGTTAACTGTGCTGTGATTTGGGTAACCGATCCATGGTTTTGTTCATGTTAACTGTACTGTGATTGGATAACCGATCCTTGATTTTGTCAATGTTAACTGTGCTGTGATTGGGTAACCGATCCTTGGTTTTGTCCATGTTAACTGTTCTGTGATTGGGTAACCGATCCTTGGTTTTGTCCATGTTAACTGTTTTGTGATTGGGTAACCGATCCTTGGTTTTGTCCATGTTAACTGTACTGTGATTGGGTAACCGATCCTTGGTTTTGTCCATGTTAACTGTTTTGTGATTGGGTAACCGATCCTTGGTTTTGTCCATGTTAACTGTACTGTGATTGGGTAACCGATCCTTAGTTTTGTCCGTGTTAACTGTACTGTGATTGGGTAACCGATCCTTGGTTTTGTCCATGTTAACTGTACTGTGATTGGGTAACCGATCCTTAGTTTTGTCCGTGTTAACTGTACTGTGATTGGGTAACCGATCCTTGGTCTTGTTCATGTTAACTGTGCTGTGATTGGGTAACCGATCCTTGGTTTTGTCCATGTTAACTGTTCTGTGATTGGGTAACCGATCCTTGGTTTTGTCCATGTTAACTGTTCTGTGATTGGGTAACCGATCCTTGGTTTTGTCCATGTTAACTGTTTTGTGATTGGGTAACCGATCCTTGGTTTTGTCCATGTTAACTGTACTGTGATTGGGTAACCGATCCTTAGTTTTGTCCGTGTTAACTGTACTGTGATTGGGTAACCGATCCTTGGTCTTGTTCATGTTAACTGTGCTGTGATTGGGTAACCGATCCTTGGTTTTGTCCATGTTAACTGTTCTGTGATTGGGTAACCGATCTTTGGGTTTGTCCATGTTAACTGTTCTGTGATTGGGTAACCGATCCTTGGTTTTGTCCATGTTAACTGTTTTGTGATTGGGTAACCGATCCTTAGTTTTGTCCATGTTAACTGTGCTGTGATTGGGTAACCGATCTTTGGTTTTGTTCATGTTAGTTGTACTGCCTTTGGGTAGAAGCATGTCACCAGACTTGAAGAAGAGAACAAGACGGACTCCATTGCTTGGCTCTGCTTAGACTACAGGTACAATTAATATGCCCCCCTATTTATCTCTTTAATGCCGATAGATTTGCTGTCAGCGATTGAAATATCATAGTGGTCATGACTTTGAATTTTTATAACAGGTCACCTAAAAGATTCAACGTTAATATTGTTAATGGCGGTCTCGCCCTTATCGCATTGAAGACATCACATAATCATCAGAAGCCCTGTTCCAGAACATTCTCTATCTGGAAACCAATAATCTCAAGCTAACCACTGATTTGTCGGTGTGGATCGTGGGGAGCAAAGAATATGTCCACTGTCACCTTCCAATCATGTCGTAAAAGACAACCTATAAGGGTTGTGAATGGAGCTAGCAACATCCTTTTCCTCCTTCTTCTTCTTCTCCTTCTTCTTCTTCTCCTTCTTCTTCTCTTCCTCCTCCTTCTTCTTCTCCTTCTTCTCGTTCGCTACGTTTTTCATTACGTCTACACGCCATGTCCAGGTTTCTGTATACATGTTGCTGTAGTGGAGAGTTCTTCAGGGCTTCCAAACAGCTTTCTGTGGAGATTCGTCTTTGTTGGCCGGTGCTCAGTACGAAATTGGCTAATCATATAACAGTCTTGCAGGATACGTTTGCCTGTCTTTTACATTGTCTATACATACCTGTGTAAATATATCGTTGCCAGGCTGTCTCTTTACATACATAAGAGTATTCTTATTGCGTGTGTTACTATTTGCCTATGTCAGATCGGTGCGGTGTTCTGGCGACGCCTCTGATTACATACATAAGAGTATTCTGATTGCGTGTGTTACTATTTGCCTATTTCAGATCGGTGCGGTGTTCTGGCGACGCCTCTAATTACATACATAAGAGTATTCTGATTGCGTGTGTTACTATTTGCCTATTTCAGATCGGTGCGGTGTTCTGGCGACACCTCTGATTATTGGCGGTAAAAAATCAAGAAAGGATCAATGGCCTTGGCAAGTATCGCTGCAAATTGTGTCGTCGACTACTCCTTGGCATCGATGTGGAGGTGTGCTGGTACACCCAAAATGGGTACTTACTGCGGCCCACTGTATGGAAGGGTGAGTTTAATCTGTGGTTTTAGGGAGTTTTTCTAGAGTGCTATATGTATGACAAAGACGTGAATAGGTGATCTGTTACACAGAACATGTCGTTTGAGGCAACTAGGATAGTGAAGACGAACGCCTCTGTGATATGCGTGTGTGTGTGTGTATGTGTGTATATGTGTGTGTGTATGTGTGTGACAGACGAGATTGGTTGGTCGGTTATTGATCCAGCAGCCCGTGCTTCTTGCCCTTTGGCCCAATGCCATATAGTGTATCTGCAAGTGTTTGTGAGCCAATGTTTAGTTCCGTACAAAGTGTCCCATTTATCTGGCCTCGGGGGAAGAAGCTCTTTCCTAACACTGGCAAGCGCCGGATATTCAAAAAAGATGATGTTCAACAGTTTCATAGAGATGTGTGCACGGCCGGCACTCTGGGGTATGTTCTGGTTGGATTATGTTCAAGGGGCTGTTAAGTTGTACGTGTTGAGTGCGAAGTCGGAAAATGGTGCTTTGGTCTCTCCTTTTCAGGAGGTGGATATTGTCTTTGCAATTTGGGATGGCCACATGTTTGTAGATTTCTCTCCAAGTATTTCCGATTGCCCATCTATTCAACCAGGCCGCTTTGTTCGCTATCTTCAGCAGTTGTTTGACTGTCTGTAGGGTTGTTGGTGTGTATTGTTGTTCTTGACATAGACGAGAAAAGGACATCTGCTACACTTAAGACATGTTGTAAGTGGCAAATAACCGGATGACAAATTTGTTTAGGAGCTAGTAAATGGTGTAGGAGCCATGGTATATGGTCAGATGAAACGTTCCGCCTAGAGGTGTACATGTCGGAGGGTATGGGTGGATTGTTCTTGAAAATAGTAATTCTAAATGTGCAAATTTCAGTTTATATTCTGACCTATTTCTGTATCCCTTATTTGTGTGATGCATTAGAAGAGAGAAAGACTGAAGAGATCAAGGAACAGGCTGGCAAGCCAGCCTCCTCGATATGGTTGTATATATGGCTGGGTCTGTCACTCGTGGATCGGCTTATACAGACATAGCAGACAAGTGTCCAAATACAGGAGACAGAGCTGGGCAAAACGTACAGGGCGCCCTGCGCATCGTCTATAGAGACTGAGACGCCTATGGCGATGATGATGATGATGGCACACATGTGTATAGTATCTTCATGTTCCATTTGTACACTTTAAACTTCAACTGTGGTCGACCGACTGTTGTTTTACGATCAGCAAACTTTCTATAGAGATTATCTTTAGCAATGCGACCACGGACTTAAAGACATAAAACTTTGCAATCGCTGCGTATTACAGAAAATTGTCTCATAGACTGCGCTGCAATAAAAGGGCTTAGATATTTTGGTCATGGAGCATACGTAACAGTTTTAAGGGAGTAAAATTGGAAGGCATGGTTGCTAGGAGGAGGAAAAAAGGTCGACCCAGGCGAGGGTAGCATCAGGGTCATGCATTACGGACAGTCTGGGGATGTCTTCGTAAGACCCGGGCCGATTCGTCCTAGACCTAGGTGCATACCGGGATGCTGTGACGAAGATGTCCTACTGCGAAGAACATGTTCGTGATGGGTATGTGACCATCTTCCATGAGGCAAACATGACTAAGCCATTATAGTTTTTGCTGCTTTGTTCTGTTCTGATAAGAAGAATTTACATCTTTATATCCCCGGTCGGGATCAAGATGCTGAGCAGCGCATGAGCTGCAGTGGTCAGCGACCGATAGCTGACTGCTATCATCAGGGCCGGCGAACCAGAGCTGCCAAGACCCTTCTACACCTCCACGCGGTGATCCTGGATAACAGGCTGCAGCAGGACAGACTGGCTATGGAGAAGGGATCGAACAGGGAATGCTAACCCGGTACTCAAAAAATGCTTGCTGAAGTCGGATGTGTTGGACCGAAAGGTGCAAATATGGCAATCAAGCTGTAAACTACGACACAACGCATTCTTTTCTCTGGACTACATTCTGCTACTTAAGCCCTTTCAGTGTTTGGTAGTGGGAGATTGAGAACGAACGGAGCCAAGCCATACCCCCGGTTGGGAAGTATAAAGTTGTTAGAGACTTCAGTATACTAAGTCAAGGTTTGTCCCATAGTAGTTACACTACTGTCGGGTGGTGAGGTTGTTAGAGACTTCAGTATACTAAGTCAAGGTTTGTCCCATAGTAGTTACACTACAGCCAGGGAATGAAGTTGTTAGAGCGGTGATACTGGATAACAGGTTGCAACAGAGGCGACTGGGTAAGTAGAAGAGATCGAAGAGGGAAGGCTAACTCGGTGCTAAAAAAATGCTTACTGAAGTTGGATGTGTCGGACCGAAAGGTGCAGATATCGCAAACAAGCTGTAAACTACAACACATCGCATTCTGTTCTCTGGACTACATTCTGCTACATGCAAAGCCCTTTTCATGGCTTGGTAGCGGGAGATTGAAATCGAACGAAGCCAAGTCAAACCCTATGTGTTTTTAGAGCGTGTAGCTGCCTTGCTTGACTGGTATTACAGCATGCCAAGTTTCGAGTTCACATATAGAAAAAAAATAATCCGGGCCGTAATTTGTGTCTGGTACAATATTTTGTGAGCCCTGGAAAGGACGTTAAGTGGCGGGTTGTAGTAGCTTTCCTCACATCCCGAGCGTGCTGTTAAAGGGGGACCGGGGCCCTCCGTGCGGTTGTGCTATGCTTGACTTCATCTGCGTGTCGTTCACTTCTATAGGATCACAATGATACATTACCTTGTTAGCCAGGCTGCCATAAAAACGAGGAAGCCGAGGTGGGGGTCTTGGCAAGTATATTTTGCGTGACCCTGACTAACATGTCTGATCAGTATGTTTTGCGTGACCCTGACTAACATGTCTGATCAGTATATTTTGCATAACCCTGACTAACATGTCTGATCAGTATATTTTGCGTGACTCTGACTAACATGCCTGATCAGTATATTTTGCGTGACCCTGACTAACATGTCTGATCAGTATATTTTGCCTGACGAGACTTTAATCTTCCTGCCCATATATACTTTCTTGTTTGAGAACCAATGTGTCAGCATTCTCACGTCTATTATTTTTTGTTTTGTTTGGCAGAACCTTCTATGGAGACACAAGTAATTGGAGGGTCGTAATGGCAGACTATGACCTGGACTCTGTGTCAGGAAATGAGATCTACAGAGATGTTATAAAAGTCATCAGTGTAAGTTATTTCATTTACACTTTCAGCAGCCCAGTTATTGCAGCAGCTAAGGCTCCGAGGTACGGAACCTGCATAAAGAAGATGTAAAGAAACAAAGATGGTGGCTAGATGACCACGAGTCTAATTTTGCTCTTATGTTTTAGTCCATTAAGGATGGTGTCAGGCCACAGTTCGACTGGGATTCCCACTAGTTGTCGACTTGTGTCCACGGAAACGGGTTGTGTTTTTCCATTTGGATTAACTAGTTCGTTCGTTTTTGTATATTTTCTTCTTCTATTATCCTCTCTCGGCCATCGACTATTTGAAATAGTATTTTGATTACTCTTCCTACTTCCACGACTCTGTGCACACAGCTAAACTACACGAGATTAGCGTCCTTTGCACTGTTTGCTGACTGTGCGTGTTTTTATGTAGCTTGGAAATTTACACACGGACCAATAATGGACTAATACATCGTCTGAGAGACATTAGGTAATGTCCGACTAGTAACAATGTCCAAGACGTATCGCTCACACACTGAGAGATGCCCCGACGACCTGTTTGGGTTACGGGAAAGACAAGACTAGGAGTAGAAGAAACTGGTTGTATACAGACTCTACAGTCTTATAAACGTTAAGTTTAGTTAAAATACGTTGAATCCCTCAATTGGCAATCGCTAGGAGGCCAATGACTGACTTTTTCATTTTCTTTCTTTGCTGTAGTGTGCAGCATAGAAACCCACTGTATCTGTCCGCTTTTAACGGAAGCATTTCTCCAAGTTAAATTAAGTTAAGTTAAGTTAAAATGTTACAGCGGTCTGCTCATAATACTATGGATAGCGAAATATAAAAAACAGAAATCTCACAGGAGATGGAATGAAACAAAATTGACTAGTAAAAATCATGCCTAGCAAATGAACATACTTTGACCACAACAAACGTCACAATGGTCTAAAATGAACGATACTTGGAAAGGGGGGGGGGGGGGGGTTGACAGTACAAAGGCTCTGGGGTTGACAGTGGCAGAGGTGGTAGAGCTGGCCAGGGATCGAGTATCTCACAGATCAGCTGTTATGAGAGTGATGTTCTGTAAAGATGAAGATTGCAATTGTTCAAGGCAATATACTGGCTCTGTGACCTTATTTTTTTGTTTTTTTTTGTTTGTTTGTTGCGTTCACCTTATTCTCTATTCCCCAAAGACGGTGTGCGTTACACTGCGGTTTTTATTTTGCGCCTGTCGGTCCAATGCATCCGAATTCAGTATGCGTTTTATGTAAGGGTCTGCTTCCTCCTGCATTTTCTAAGTGTTTGCTTCCCCGGGGTAACGGTCGGTGCTGTAATGGGGATCGAACCCAGCACCTTCTAGTTGTAAGCCGTGCCACTTAACCACTAGCCCACGCCGCCCATTCGCCAACCATTTGCGATTAGACACATTGTCGCCGTTGATCCATATATTAATCGTTTAGCAGTCTTAAATTAAATATACTGCTAAGCGAGAGATATCTAGAGCAGCAGCTAAAACTGAATCATGTGTTTGTTGATTTTAAGAAGGCGTTTGATAGGGTATGGGATAAAGCGCTTTTTGGGAAACCATGAGGATGTATAAAATCAACGGAAATATTATGAAGATCCTTGAACACCTGTATGACAAGGCGACCAGCGCAGTTCTTGTGATTGGTAGGCAAGGGGACTGGTTTCGTACATCAGTTGGTGTGAGGCAGGGTTGTACATTCTCCCCAACACTTTTCAACATATTCCTTGAGGGAATTACGAGTGAGGCATGAGAATGAACTCCCCTCAGTATATCCACTTCTGCTCTAGATAAGATACTACTGCATAGTTTTGTGCCATCAGCGAATTTTGCAATCATGGATCCCATATCAATGTCCAAATCGTTTATATATATCAAGAACAAAATTGGCCCAAAACCAATCCCTGTGGCATTCCACTTTTCACTTCACTCCACTCAGAGTACTCCTTATTTATTCCAACTCTCTGCCTTCTTCCCGTTAACCAATTTTCAATCCATTAGACAACTTTCCCACCTATTCCATGTGATTGTAACTTTCTAAATAAATCTTTGATGAGGTACTCTGTCAAAGGCATTTACAAAATCTAGATAAATACTTACTTCCCAAAGCGTCCGCGAGAAATGAAATGGAGTTATCCTGACTGTAGTGCAATGTGAATTTCCTCAGCAGGACAGCTGGATAATTTAAACCATCAAGAGTAGAACCGCGCGTTTAGGATACAGGAATTGAGTTAGGTTGCATACCCACAACATGTTGTATTTCTGACAAACGCACAATCAACACTCCATCGACTGAAGTCTGGGGAAACTGCCAGGTCTACCGGCTCTACTGTCTGAACTGAGCAACCAGCGCAAGATTGTCATGCAGTGGATACCTTCTCATTGTGGAGTCCCAGGAAACGAGAGATCAGACCAACTGGCAAAGGAGGGTGCTGCAGCCGAGCAACCAGATGTGCCAGTTACATACCAACAGAAGATAAGGATTATCAAATCAATCAGAGAACACCAACAGAAGATAAGAATGATCAAATCAATCAGAAAGCACCAACAGAAGACAATGGGGATCAAATCAACCAGAAAGCCACCAACAGAAGATAAGGATGATCAAATCAATCAGAGAGCCACCAACAGAAGGTAAGGATGATCAAATCAACCAGAAAGCCACAAACAGAAGACAATGGGGATCACATCAATCAGAAAGCCACCAACAGAAGATAAGGCTGATCAAATCAATCAAAAAGCCACCTACAAAAGATAAGAATTATCAAATCAATCAGAAAGCCACCAACACCAGACGATTACCCTAAGATGAAAAAACAAGAACAGAACACAACCGACTCCGCATCCACATGTGCACACAATTAAAGATTGGGCAACTCAACCACGTGTTCATGTGGACACACACCCTCCCCCTTCCCAGGCCGCACAGCACACACAACAGAACTGTCCTGAATATAATATAAATATAAAATTCCCACTGGCCCATAGAAACAACACTGGAAGAGAAACTTTATAGACATATATGTGAACTACATAAGCCAGTGAAGTTCATACAAGAGGCAACATTGTAGATACAGACATTATATTTTCAAGCGAACGTAAGAAAAAGCAGAAGATTTATACTGGTGGGCTTAGACTGTGTGTCCTAGGTAATAGTGCGTTTCTTATGTAATTTTACATGTTAAATTCAAAATGTTTTTCAAATTTCTCTCGCTTTCAGGGTTTTCCTGCCCCAGCATACGTGTCTAGCACTAATAATAGCAAATAAAAAAGCTACCGATTATCGAAACTTAATCGGTGGAAAAGTCGATACCGACACATCAGCAACTTCCGATTAATCGGTACAACCACATTGAGTCCCTATGGACATGTCAAGAGTGCAGTGAGGTCAGTTCTTTAGAACAGAACATGTGTGTTCCTGTGATGAGAAGGTTGCTTTGGAAACCTTTCAACAATTCCCTCCTCCCAACAACAACAACAACGCATTTAATCTATAATCCCTCAATTGTTTGCGTCTTTAGCACCCAGGATATGTCCGGACCAGCAACTTCCCCAACGACGTGGCGTTACTGGAATTGGACTCTCCTTTGGACATGACCTCTGGGGAAGTTCAGACGGCTTGTCTACCGGATGCAGACTTCTCTATGACGCCAGGCACTCAGTGCTGGATAAGTGGATGGGGGGAGACACGAGGTGAGTAAGCTTCAAAACCACCATAATCGCCATCATTATCATGAACATCGTCATCACAATGATCACCACCATCATCATCATCATGTCCTTATTTACGCTCCAGTAGGAGCATGAGAGACAGTACAACAACTATAATTTTCAGAAAAATTACGACAAAGCAATTATTCATCCTCTGTAGGCGGGGTTAATGTGGTACTTAGTATTCTGCATGACGAGGCTCACGTCACCTTAAACAACCATACTTCATTCATGATCTGGGCCGAAGATGCAGCAGTGAATAATGAAAGCAGTTAGCAGGCCATAGCTGGCTGCTTGGGTCAAGGTCAGCGAACCTTACTGGTCAAGTACCGACTAAAGATCAACGAGTGCCCATGTGGGCCAGGAGGGTGGGGTGGGGGCAGAATCCTGAACACTACAGAAATGCCCATTCTGTTGTTGTTGTTTGCGAATGCCCACAATGAGTCGGTTACCCTTTTGTGCGCCCTGAAAAGGACGTTAAGTGGCGGGTTGCAGTAGCTTTCCTCACATCCCGAGTGTACTTATGAATATGGACCGGGGTCCTCCAGGCGGTTGTGCTATGTTTTGTTTCACCTGCGTGTCACTCACTACTACGGGGATTTCGTTGATCCCTCACTTCATTAGCCAGGCTGCCATGAAAACAGCCCGTTTCCAGGGAGGCCGAGGTGAGGGTCTTGACCAGTATCATTAGCCTGACCCTGACTAACATGTCTAATCAGTATGTTTAGCCTGACCCTGACTAACATGTCTAATCAGTATGTTTAGCCTGACCCTGACTAACATGTCTAATCAGTATGTTTAGCCTGACCCTGACTAACATGTCTAATCAGTATACTGTGCATGACCAGACGTTAGTCTTCCTCCCTCCCACTCAATAGTGAAATGAGATGCCAGACCTGGCCAGAGGGTGCGGAGCTGAGACAAAAGATGTGGGGCAGCCGTTCTGACCTGGTGAAGACCACAGACTTCATCATGGCGACTGGCCTGCAGATGTAGCATGACCAAAAGATCCTGAACGCAAAGAAGAAGAGAAGAGTAACAAGATAATAGAGATCGTAGAGGAAAGACACATTCTGGTCCAAAAAACAGCGTTGTAAAACCATGTTAGACCCAGAGATGCGGACATCCTAGCTTTTCTGACACATCAGCACTGTGTTCTTTTAAGGACGAAAAGGAAGAAGAAGAAGACGAAGAAGAATAAAATAAGAGGAAGTGGAAGAGGAAAAAAAAGGAGGAATAAGAAGAGCAGAAAGAAGAAGAAGAAGAAGAAGAAGAAGAAGAAGAAGAAGAAGAAGAAGAAACTCCCGTCTAGCAACCTCTGAAAAAGGCTTTGCAAGAAGTACGGAACGCATTGTGTCGTCGTTAAGTCTGAAGCGATATTTGCACCTTTCGGTACGACATATCCGACTTTAGCAGGCATTTTTAGGTACTAGGTTAGCCTTCCCTCTTCAATCCCTTCTCCTTAGCTAATCCGCCCTGTTCCAGCCTGTTATCCAGGATCACCACGTGGAAGTAGAGAAGGGTCTTGGCAGCTCTAGTTCACATCCCCCTGACGCTGACCCCTACATCTCATGCACTGCTCAGCATCTTAATCCCGATCCAGTCACCAATCTCTCGCCGCATCTCTTGCAGGTACAGGAGGACAAGAGAACACGATGAATGAAGTTGCAGTTGACGTCCTGTCCCATGACCAGTGCAAGTCCATGTGGGGAAGGGTCGGCATAAGTGTCCTTGAGACTCAAGTATGTCTGGGCTATGGCGACACGGGAGCATGCTATGTAAGTGTTTATGTTTGTTCATCATTTCTCTTTGTTTTTCTGTGTTAAGCATAGAGCACTACTGCTTGGAATACTTGTCAGCTTGGCTTGGCTTGGTTTCGCTTGGCTTCGCTTGGCTTGGTTTGGCTTGGCTTGGCTTGGCTTCGTTCGTTCGTTCGTTCTCAACCTCCCGCTACCAAACCATGAAAAGGCTTAAGTAGCAGAATGTAGTCCATACAACGGAATGCGTTGTCGTAGTTTACAGCTTGACTGCGATATTTGCACCTTTCGGTACAACACATCCGACTTCAGCAAGCATTTTTTGAGTACCGGGTTAGCATTCCCTCTTCGATCCCTTTTCCTTAGGCAGTCTGCCATGTTGCAGCCTGTTATCCAGGATCACCGCGTGGAGGTGTAGAAGGGTCTTGGCAGCTCTGGTTCGCTGGCCCTGACGCTAGCAGTCAGCTATGGGTCGCTGACCACTGCAGCTCATGCGCTGCTCAACATCTTGATCCCGCACGGTGACCGAAATGGTGACATGCAAAAGAAATGAAAGCCATATAGTCCTGCTTACAGATGCCCTGGCCGTAGTCACAGCACTAAAAAGCCAGAAAAATACTGAACTTAATTATTTAAGAGCAGTACTCAGTCAACTATGCCAGCAGTCCGCACCAAAAAGAGTAGTGGTACAGTGAGTTCCATCCCACTGTAACATCCAAGGCAACGAGGAGGCAGACAGACTGGCAAAAGAAGGTGCAAAACTACCACAACCAGATTCTAGTGTGACATACGAAGAGTCAAAAAGGCTTATTAGAGCTAGATACATGACCAAATGGGAAACAGAACATACTGGCTACACAAAAAATGATGCCCATTACCAGTTGAACAGAAGAGAGCAGGTCGTGGTCTTCAGACTTCGCACTGGCCACAATAGACTGAGGTACCACCTATTCAACAAATTGAAGATAGGTGGCACTGGCGAATGCCCGTGTGGTACCGGGAAAATGACCGCTGAACATCTGCTGCAAAACTGCCCGACATACGAGAATCAGAGAAAGCACATGTGGCCATCATCAGTGGCAACACTAGACAAGCTCTATGGCAGTGTCGACAGCCTCAGGATGACCGCTGCTTTTTTCGAAACAATAAAGGTTCACGTCTTACAGCGTACGAAGAAGAAGAAGAAAGAAGATCCCGCACATCTGGGATAAGTAAAACACCATGTTCCTTAACGACAGTACAAGGTTAAGAGAGTTGACCCAAATAAAACGATTTTCCAATAGCAGATGTGGCGGATTGAAAGGCGCAGATGTCGAAGATCCGTTGTACATAACGTCACAACATATCATACACTCACAGCAAACGACAACAAAGAAGGTTTCTTTCTTACAACGAAGCGCATTCATCACTAGCAAGTTCTGAGTTTACATTTAGAATGCTCGTTTCTACTTATTTTCTGTTTGTTGTATCAATTTTCCGAGTGTTGTATTTATTTTCTATTTGTTGCATTATTTTCTGTTTATTGTATTTATTTTCTGTTTGTTGTATTTATTTTCTAAGTGTTGAAATATTAATTATAAATCCTTCCTGGCAAGTCGTAGGCCATTGAACAGGTAGGGATGTAAAGGAGCCGGCAACTTCACTTGTGTAAAAATCATTACCAAATAAAATGACACTACAGATGAATGGATTAATGATTCCTTGAATGCTGGATAGAGTAAATCCAAATGCAGTGTCGGACTTATGCTACGCTAAAAGAATCGACAGGCTAAATAATAGTATGCAACATACCTTTGTAGGGCACAGTGAATGAGGTGCCTGCAGTCAGCGACCCGTAGTTGGCTACTGACGTCTGGGTCTGAAAATCAGAGCAGATGACGTACCTGTTACCCTACAAGTGGAAGCCATGGAAACAGACTGCACTCGTTGAGCCTGCCTGAGAGGATATCCATAGAAGTGGAAAAGCAAACTAAGTCTACAAAATGCTGTGCTGAACCGGATGTGCTACAGATGGTGTAGCCTCGCTGTAAACATCAACACGACTTAGTAAAACATCGTTTTTACCAAAAGAAATTGTGGCCTTTGACCGTATTCTATTACCCTTAAGACCATGTTAGATAGGCAATTGTTCTGTTTGGCGTAACTTATTTCATTGATAAAACACAAACATATGATCCTTATTGGTTTCTCTTTTGTCTTCTCAGGGAGACTCTGGCGGTCCTCTGATGTGCGAGAGCGAGGGCCGGTTCTACGTAGCTGGTGTCATGTCGTGGCTGATCAATAATTGTTCTGCCAACAACTTCCCAAATGTGTTCACAAGGCTACCCAACTACATGGACTGGATTTACAAGGAACTGGACTATTTTGAGTGGCTGCGGTTTACGTAGACCAGAACTACTTTCACAATATATGTGATGTATCACACATACACAGGTCAACAATATCAGTGACACCCAACACATACACAGGGCCAACAATATCAGTGACGTATCACACATACACTCCCCCTCCCTCTCTCTCTCTCTCTCTCTCTCTCTCTCTCTCTCTCTCTCTGTCGATGTAAACATATGCTAAACCCATTACAACTTAAGGCCTCAAAACATCCTAAGGTAACCTTTCAAAAGGTCCCCTATTATTTTCCTGTAATATTGTTGTTATCCAACGTTGCCCGTGCTGAGTGTTCAATCTTGACAATATTCTCTATTAGTAGCAGTTTGTAGTTAATTTGATCTCCTACGAGCCTACTAAAGAAGGTGAACCAGTGCTCTCCAAGCTGTATTGCAATCATATGCTTTTTGGTGAGCTCCCAGCTAGATTACAATAAAGATTCTCACCTCGATGCCCAGCTGCCATTACAGCTTATTTCCAGCCACACTGTGTGGACGGGAGCTGAGGCCTCTAGGGCAATGTTGCCCCTGGCCATCACACGAACAACTTAGCACAAATTCTTTACCACTAGTTTGTCCTTAATTTGTTTTGAAATGTTACAGCGAAATTTGTCTTAAGATTACTAACATCTTCAATCTGATCCCTTGACAAGCAGTGGAAGATAAAGTTTAGTATCGTTGCTGAAATAATTTACTTGACACTTTTAAGACTTGCATTATATTTTAAATCGTCTGACTTTTAGCGGGAACCGAATGGGGAACAAAGAATATTACGACTGTCACCTGCTAAGGAACTGAGAAGGTTGGGCATGGAGTTGGCTACTTCCTCCTTCAGAAATTTTAAGCCACACAAATCTCACACATAAATTGGCTAATCACGATTTGATGCGTGGCAGGCATTTGTTGGGGCCATATGCTCCAGAGGGAGCTGAACAGAGATTGATTGATTATATTTATAATATATTTATTATATTTGCATTATATTGCATTCTGAATCAATTAAGTTTGAAAAGACCATGCAGAAAAAGAGTCCTGCCGGATTTGTCAGACTGAAAGGTGCAAATATCGCAGTCAAGCTGTAAACTAGCGACACAACGCATTCCGTCCTCCAGACTACATCCTGCTACTTGCAAAGCCCTTTTCAGAGCTTGGTAGCGGGAGATTGAGAACGAACGAAGACGAAGAAAAAGAGTAGTGAAATACCTTGGAGATACAGCAGAAACAACATATATGTTCGTTGTATAATCGTAATGAGACTAGGAAATGTATGGTAGAAATTGTACAACGTGTTCTTCTTCTTCTTCCTCTAAGATCAACTGATGCTCTGCATCTAGTCATGTGAGATTCACGAAGGAGACTGTGCGTGTCATGCCTTCACCGGTCCTACACAGCTTTCCGTGCATGGTCTCTCACCCTGGCCAGAGTTGCCTCTCTTTTGTCTGAATAAGTCAGGTAGTTCTGGATAATATGTTCCGGTGTTTGCTTGGGTGCTCCGCTATCCCACGTTGCAATGTCTCTAAGATCTATTTTGTGGAGGTGGACCTTGAGTCAGATAAGTCGCTGGCTCGTGTCAGATGAGTTGCTTGCTGGAGTCAGATAAGTCACTGCTATCAGCTGTAAGTCGCTGGCTAATATCAGCTATGCGTCGCTGGCTAATACTAGCTATAAGTCGCTGGCTGAAGTCAGCTATAAGTCGCTGGCTGGAGTCAGCTATAACTCGCTGGCTGGAGTTAGATCTCTCACTAACTGGAGTCAGATAAATTGCTGGCTGGAGTCAGCTATAAGTCACTGGCTGCTATCAGCTGTAAGTCGTTGGCTAATATCAGCTATATGTTACTGGCTAATACTAACTATAAGTCGCTGGCTGAAGTCAGCTATAAGTCGCTGGCTGAATTCAGCTATAAGTCGCTGGCTAATATCAGCTATAAGTCGCTGGCTGGAGTCAGCTATGTTGCTGGCTGCTATCAGCTATAATTCGCTGGCTGGAGTCAGGTATAAGTCGCTGGCTGCTGTCAGCTATAAATCGCTGGCTAATTCTCTGCAGCGTCTTTGGGCCTCTGTTTGGATTCAAGAACTTCAATGCCGTACCCTATGGGGAGTTAACTCTGATGCACTGGGCCGTAGGACGCATAGACTTGCGGTTCAAAGCGAACTACCAAAGAAATCCCCACATTCGACGGACTAAGTTTCAATAACTAACAAATAACCGGAAACAGGAGGATGCCACTTTGAATTGGACGGACACACCCTCGCTGGTGTGTCAACAGTCTAAAGGAGACAAAACATTTGTTCGACCAGAAGGAAGAGGGAAAGCAGCCTTCTGACAATCAGATTACCTCCCTTTGCAGTGCTTTGCATAGCGTTTTAAATTATAATTTGAAGAAAAAAAACAAGGGAACAAAACTCTAAGAAATGGAACACAATAGAAAAACAAAAAAATAATATGGAAGTGTACTAAACACTCACACGCTAGAAAACAGAAACTAAAGTAAAGCGGGCGGAATTATCTAGCTCGTGTCTTGCTTACAGCAAGGCGGACTCGTCACAGGAAGTTTGATTCCAGCGTGCCTGTTAATTTCTTTTCTGTCGTCTGGTGTGTTTCTTTGTTTTCTGAGTGCTTGTACAATTCTCGTTTTTGCGGTTGATGTCAATACTTTGTTTTTACAAGTGGGAGTAAAAAAGGCAACCTTATATTTTTGTAATTAGTGAATTATGCCAGATAAAGTTTTTGTTTGACTCCACTTCGTATGGTGTTCTGATATGAGATCAGTTTATATGTTATGGTGATGTGAGATCCATTTATATGGTTTATATGTTATACTCATATGAAATCAGTTTATTTGTTATGCTGATATAAGATCAGTTTATATATTATACTATTATGAGATCCGTTTATATGGTTTATATCTTATACTCATTTGAAATCAGTTTATATGTTATGCTGATATAAGATCAGTTTATATGTTATACTATTATGAGATCCGTTTATATGGTTTATATGGTATACTCCTATGAAATCAGTTTATATGTTGTGCTGATATAAGATCACTTTATATGTTATACTATTATGAGATCCGTTTATATGGTTTATATATTATACTCATATGAAATCAGTTTATATGTAATGCTGATATAAGATCAGTTTATATGTTATACTGATATGAGATCTGTGTATATGGTTTATATGTTATTCTCATATGAAATCAGTTTATTTGTTATGCTGATATAAGATCAGTTTATTTGTTATGCTATTATGAGATTGGTTTATATGTTATACTCATATGAAATCAGTTTATTTGTTATGCTGATATAAGATCAGTTTATATGTTATACTGATATAAGATAATTTATGTGTAAATTGATACGAGATTTGTTTATATGTAATACTAATATGAGATTCTTTTATATGTTATACTGATATCCGTGTATATGTTAAACTGATATCCATTTATATTTTTTACTGAGATTATCCTGTCAATAATGATGGATATTTTTAAATGTCAACTAAAATTAAATTAAAATGTGGAATATATGTTACCATACAACTTTTTTTTGTTTTGCAGTCATCTTATCATTTTGATCCTCCATAATAATACTTCTAATTTTGCCTTGGAGAAAAAATCAAAAACTTACATTTGAAGGTTTCAGCAATTCTGTGTTTTCTATTTATTATCATTTCTGTGTTAAGGAACAATCTAAGTGCATATCATTGCATGGGTTAGAAGAAGTTAGCTTTCAGTGGGAGCTAACAATGCAAAGAAAATATTTAACTATGCGCAGGTGACTTTTATTATTTCCCTTGAATAACATTTTTGTCACTAAATCCTATTTTTTATTTCTGTTTTAATTCTTTGACTTACAAAACATTTTTAGCAACAAATATGCAGACCTCAACTAGGGCATGTCAGCGGCATCGCCTCAATACTCGACATCACCCCCGCAATGTTTTGAAATTTCCTTTGCTGTTGTTGTTGTTGAATGTCCACAATGAGTAGGTTTACTCTTTTGAGTGCCCTGACAAGGACATTAAGTGGCGGGTTACAGAGGCTTTCCTCACATCTCAAGTGTGCTGATGAAGGTTGACCGGGGTCCTCCAGCCGGTTGTGTTATGCTTGTCTTCATCTGCATGTCACTCACTACTACAGGGATCACATCGATTTCTCACCCAGGCTGCCATGAACACAGCCCATTTTCAGGGAGGGCTACTAGGAAGCCAAGGTGAGGGTCTTGACTAGTATGTTGTGCCTGACCCTGACTAACATGTCTGATCAGTATGTTGTGCCTGACCAAACGTTAGTCTTCATTGAGGTATTCAAGTTGGAAAGAATAAAGCCATTGCAGCCTTCCAAGCATGTGGTATAAGGCAACTAAAGAGAGCTGTCTGTGACGCTATCAACTTCATCAAGTAAAGCAATTGATATTGAAGAGTCTACTGCAAATGCTTGGATACAAGCTTCCTGTAAATGGGCCAGCTGTACTAGTAGCCATCAGATGAAAGATGTAATTATGAAATAAAATACAGAATAGCCCACGCACAATCGGTCTTCCAGAACATGAAGGGAATCTTGTGGAACAAAACATTATCGCTGGAACTGGGAAAGAGAGTCATTGAATGCTACGTGGAACCATTACTGGCATATGGCAGTGAATCATGAACAATTAGCAAGCAAGTGCTTAGATCTTTAGAAGCAACTGAGATGTGGTTTTACAGAAGAATGCTGCGGATCCCATGAACTGCAAAGAGGTCTAATGATACAGTACACGAGGAGGAAGAGACACGAAGACTACTCATTACAAGGATCAGTACAAGGCAGTCATCCATTTTCGACATGTTAGGAGCAGAAGTGGCTTGGAACATGTTGTGACAACGGGAAACATAGCAGGAAAGAGAGACAGAGGAAGGCAGATCTGCCGAAGACGGATGTGTCGGACCGAAAGGTGCAAAAATTGCAGTCAAGCTGTAAACTAGCGACACAACATAATCCGTTCTCCGGACTACATACTACTACTTGTAAAGCCCTGTTCAAGGCTTGGTAGCGGGCATTTGAGAACGAACGAAGATGAAGAAGAAGAAGAGGAAGGCAGAGAAAGAAAATGTTAAATAGCCTGAGAGAATGACACGACGACAATCAACAACAGTTGGTCAAGTGGATGGACGTGATAGAATTGGATGGACGTCCATAATGGTCAACGGCAACCGGCAGGGCACCTGTTAATGATGTTGTTGTAGTAGTAGTAGTTCTATGCTTCGCTTCGAGCTAAAAGCTAAATCATCGCTTATTTGTAATCATTCAATATTCATACCACTTGCTGGGGGGACGGCGTGGGCTAGTTACCATGACAGCACCGGCCGTTACCACGGGGAAGCAAACCCTTAGACAATGCAGGAGGAAGCAGACCCTTACATAAAATGCATGCTGAAGTCGGATGCACTGGGCCGACAGGCGCAAATGAAAACCACAATGCAACGCACACCGCCTTGGGGATTAGAGAAATAAGGCGAACGCAAAACAAAATGCCACTTGCTGAGACACATTCAGTTCAAACGGTGGAATTTGTACTTTGGAAACAAATAAATATTTGTTGGGTTATTTTTTGGTCTTAGTCTTAGTCGACCTGTATTTCTACAGGGGCATCTGACCCAGGGCAGGTCGCACTTAGTCGACCTGTACTTCTACAGGGGCATCTGCCCCGGGGCAGGTCCCACTTAGTAGACCTGTACTTCTACAGGGGCATCTGACCCAGTGCAGGTCCCACTTAGTAGACCTGTACTTCTACAGGGGCATCTGCCCCGGGGCAGGTCCCACTTAGTAGACCTGTACTTCTACAGGGGCATCTGCCCCGGGGCAGGTCCCACTTAGTCGACCTGTACTTCTACAGGGGCATCTGCCCCGGGGCAGGTCGCATTTAGTCGACCTGTACTTCTACAGGGCCATCTGCCCTGGGGCAGGTCCCACTTAGTCGACCTGTACTTCTACAGTGGCATCTGCCTCGGTGCAGGTCCCACTTAGGCGACCTGTACTTCTACAGGGGCATCTGCCCCGGGGCAGGTCCCACTTAGTAGACCTGTACTTCTACAGGGGCATCTGCCCCGGGGCAGGTCCCACTTAGTCGACCTGTACTTCTACAGGGGCATCTGCCCCGGGGCAGGTCGCATTTAGTCGACCTGTACTTCTACAGGGCCATCTGCCCTGGGGCAGGTCCCACTTAGTCGACCTGTACTTCTACAGTGGCATCTGCTTCGGTGCAGGTCCCACTTAGGCGACCTGTACTTCTACAGGGGCATCTGCCCCGGGGCAGGTCCCACTTAGTAGACCTGTACTTCTACAGGGGCATCTGACCCAGTGCAGGTCCCACTTAGTAGACCTGTACTTCTACAGGGGCATCTGCCCCGGGGCAGGTCCCACTTAGTCGACCTGTACTTCTACAGGGGCATCTGCCCCGGGGCAGGTCCCACTTAGTCGACCTGTACTTCTACAGGGGCATCTGCCCCGGGGCAGGTCGCATTTAGTCGACCTGTACTTCTACAGGGCCATCTGCCCTGGGGCAGGTCCCACTTAGTCGACCTGTACTTCTACAGTGGCATCTGCCTCGGTGCAGGTCCCACTTAGGCGACCTGTACTTCTACAGGGGCATCTGCCCCGGGGCAGGTCCCACTTAGTAGACCTGTACTTCTACAGGGGCATCTGACCCAGTGCAGGTCCCACTTAGTAGACCTGTACTTCTACAGGGGCATCTGCCCCGGGGCAGGTCCCACTTAGTAGACCTGTACTTCTACAGGGGCATCTGCCCCGGGGCAGGTCTCACTTAGTCGACCTGTACTTCTACAGGGCCATCTGCCCAGGTGCAGGTCCCACTTAGTCAACCTGTACTTCTACAGGGGCATCTGCCCTGGGGCAGGTCGCACTTAGTCGACCTGTACTTCTACAGGGCCATCTGCCCCGGGGCAGGTCCCACTTAGTCGACCTGTACTTCTACAGTGGCATCTGCCTCGGTGCAGGTCCCACTTAGGCGACCTGTACTTCTACAGGGGCAGATGCCCCTGTGCTGGTCCCAGCCCTGGCATGAGCTGAATGTAGCCAAGAGGATTATTTCCTGCTTAGCGGGCTAGGCTCAAGCAGCTTATTACTCTACTATGTAGGGTAATTAACTGACGTTCAAGTTCATATTAAAAGAGCAAAGTAGACCCGCAGCCTGTTAGGCGCCATCTATGCTGCTCTAGACAAACCACCCATCCATGGCCGGTGTTATGCCATATCACACAGTTAGTCGCCTCTTACGACGTGCTCTCTGTGTGGCAGTGGTGCTATTCTTGTCCTTGGCATACACATAGACCCTAAGAAACCCCTCGATACAAGCATTTATTTATACTAATACAATTTGTGTTGCTTTTTGGGACTACAGGAAAGCAATTTTGTTTAATTTGTATGTTTCTTTGGTGAATTTGTGTTTTGGGTTGTTTTGTTTTAAGTCTAGGTTCCGTCAAAATTAGACATTTAAAAAAAATGTTATGTGTTTGCCTCACTAGTGTTTACTGTCGAAGAGCTCCTATTCCACCCCAGACCGTAGTCAATTGAGCGATATTAAGACGCATAAACCAGTGCTTGGATGCGTGTGTGTATCTGTTTGTACCTGACCTGGTGTTTCCGTGATGTTCCTCCCGTTGTTCCCGCCATTTGCTGATTCTTTCGTTGTGCTTCATAGGTATGTGGTTGCTATTTTCACTTTCTTCTGTTCCTTGGTTTACCCTGTCGCGTTTCCGAGGCAAAATATGCACAATTGTTTTCCTGGGACCATTTTGGGAATGAGAATATTTATTTTCCTTCATAATTGATCCGGAAAACTTTTATTTATATAAATATATATATATATCCTTTTTTTTTGTTTGGTTAAATATTTTTCCAGTAAATGTCAAATCATCATCATACCTTTTATAAAACATTGTGAAGATGCAATGTAGTGAGGTGTGCAACGAAGATGAATGAAATGGAATGATTATTAAAGATGACAAAAAATGTGCTGTATACATAAGAATTAAGAGTACAATATTGAATAGATAATTTAAATGAAAAGGATCTTCCTTCTGTTAGGAGGCCCATTTGTAGTAGATTAATAGGTCGCACTAGTATAGGCCGTGTACATAATGTCCGCTCTCTAAGTTATGGGGAAGTTGGTTAAAGTAAGACAAATAGAAGTCCGTGTAAATGGACAGGGGTGAGTTAACTGAAATACAAGTTTGTCAAAGACCATTGTGATTAGATGTTATGGAGTGACATGAATATCTTTACTGTAGGTTAGGAATGTAGCATATTGATTATTTCCTGTATTTTGTTATGTTATGTCATGTTACGTAACTGATTTCTTCTTAACTTTCTACAAATGTGTAAATATTGTTTTCATGTGATATGATATGGGAAAAACATATATTTAATCAAACGTTATACATACATGCATGGACATATTTATCTTTACATATAATGTTACAAAACTTTTTAATATTTGAAATTTGTCTAGATTTTTTAAGAGTTGTGATATAGTGGATCCCATTTGTTGTTGCTGCTGCTGTTGTTGTTGTTGTTGTTGTTGTCATTGAATGCCTACATTAAGCAAGAATACTCTTTTGAGCGGCCTAAACAAGGCGGTAAGTAGCAGGTTGCAGTAGATTTTCTCACATCCTGAGGGTGCTTATGAAGGTGGACTCGGGTCTTTCAGGAATGTGTACTATGCTTGGCTTCATCTGCGTGTCGCTCACTACTGTAGGGACCACGTCGATCATCCACCTCTTTAGCCAAAATGAAACAGTCTGTTTCCAGGGAGACCTACGTGTAAATGAGGTGGGGAGGGGGGTATCTTGGCCAGTATATTTTACCTGACCCTGACTAACATTTCCTATCAGTATATTATACCTGACCCTGACTAACATTTCCCATCAGTATATTTTACCTGACCTTGACTAACATTTCCCATCAGTATATTTTACCTGACCTTGACTAACATTTCCCATCAGTATATTTTACCTGACCCTAACTAACATTGTTCCATACAGTATATTTTACCTGACACTGACTAACATGTCCATCAGTATGTTTTACAGGATACTAACATGTCCAATCAGTATGTTTTACCTGACAAGACGTTAGTCGCCTTTCCCCTGTGTGAATGGAAAATTGGTTGGTGTGAATGGAAAATGGGCTTGTTTGAACGGCGAAATGGCTTATGGGAATTGTGGATTGCACATTCCTGATTGAAATATTCTAAAGAATTCTAGAGCTTTTTGCAATTATGTATTTTTTGTTATGTTCTGTTCTATTGTCACGAAACGTCACTCTGCTACTATCAGACCAACAAATGAGCAGTCACTTACAGAAAATAGCGAAAAGTGTAGATTACTAGTGAATCCCGTAGTCTGCTGACTGTGCACACTCTGCTCCTGCCTATGAGACATTCCTCTCTTTCTTGACCCCCATCTCATTTCATAATTTTTCATTCTGCGAACTGCTGGTTAATCGATGCAATGCACCATCTAATAATTGTTAATTTATCGACTTGAATGTATCGTTTCTGTCCATATCCAATTTTCCTTCTTCTTTGCGCTCAGGATCCGTTGGTCAGGCTACATCCGCAGACCAGTCGCCATGATGAAGTCTGTAGTCTTCACCAGGTCGGAGCGTCTGTCCCACAGATTTTGGTCAATCTATATCTGCAGACTAGTCGCCATGATGAAGTCTGTAGTCTTCACCAGGTCGGAGTGGCTGATTCCACAGGTTTTGTCTCAGCTCCGCACCCCAAAGCCAGGTCTGGTATCAAATTTCCCTAACGAGAGGCCATTCATGTAGAATGTGTTCAGGATTAACCCCCCCCCCCCCCCCCCCCCCTTGTTCCACGTGACCGTCCATCGGTGTGTGACTGATTTAAGTCGGTAATCCAATTTTCTAATTATGGATGTCTTCGAAGCTAGGATATCAGTGTGTTTACATCCATAAAAACCCCACAAGGACCAGGAGATTAGGTCCACATATTATAAAAACCCTACCGTCAGTGCTCTTTCATTTACCACCACTAGGTCCTCCACTGCATGCTAGGACATCTAATCAGGTGTCCCGAGTCCTGGACGGCCCCCACATTTGCCACCACCAGGTCCTCCACTGTACAGGATTCCTGCATACTAGGACATATAATCAGGTGTCCCGAGTCCTGGACTGCCCCCACATTTGCCACCATCAGGTCCTCCACTGCATGCTAGGACATCTAATCAGGTGTCCCGAGTCCTGGACGGCCCCCGCATTTGCCACCATCAGGTCCTCCACTGCATACTAGGACATCTAATCAGGTGTCCCGAGTCCTGGACGGCCCCACATTCGCAATATACATCGTCTGTATACCCCCACTTTTCCAGGTTAGACCCACACCTGGACACACCTGTTCTTAACTTGTTCAGAGATCTCCAGGTAGTATATGGCTAATTATGTCCTGGTGCAAATTCGTCTTTAATCTCTGTATCTCCGCTATCCACCCATGACACAGCTAATCCGTTTTGTGCCCTTCCGACGATATAATTCAGGAAGCCACGTAGATCGTGACTCGTTGATACCTTGCGTGAGCGGTATGTACATCTACATACTGTACACGTGTACACACATTTCTTCTATTGGCTATATTTGGGAGAGGATGTACATTCACAAACATGATCATATGTGATTTTTATCTTATTTTTATACAAATTTATACCCATTTCCAAGCTGTGTTTTATTCTGTCATTAAATGGTTAAATATTTAAAGCGTGTTTTTATTTTCTGTTCTGTGTTGTTGTTATTGTATTATGTAATATTGTATGCATTTTATAATTTTTTCATTTTCATTCCTTTTTTTCGTGACGACGCTCAACGATTCTTACTCTTGATGTCCATTGCGCTATGTTATGTGGCAGATGTTGTTTTTGTTTCGCATGTCCACAATTAGTAGCTTTACCCTTTTTGTGCGCCCTGAAAAGGACGTTAAGTGGCGGGTTGCAGCAGCTTTCCTCACATCCCGAGCGTGCTGATGAAGGTAGACCAGGGTCCTCCAGGTGGTTCTGCTATGCTTGGCTACATCTGTGTGTCGCTTACTACTACAGGGATCACGACGATCACTTGCCTCGTTATCCAGGCTGCCAGGAACACAGCCCGTTTCCAGGAAAGGCTACGAAGAAGCCAAGGCGAGGGTCTTGGTCAGTATTCTTTGCCTGGCCCTGACTAACACATCTGACCAGTATATTTTGCCTGACCCTAACATGTTGGATTAATATATTTTGCCTGACCCTGACTAACATGTCTGATCAGTATATTTTGCCTGACCCTGACTAACATGTCTGATCAGTATATTTTGCGTGACCCTAACATGACTGATGAGTATATTTTGCCTGACCCTGACTAACATGTCCGATCAGCATGTTTTGCCTGACCCTGACTAACATGTCTGATCAGTAAATTTTGCCTGACCCTGACTAACATATCTGACCAGTATATTTTGCCTGACCCGGACTAACATGTCCGATCAGTATATTTTGCCTTACCCTGACTAACATGTCTGATCAGTATACGTTGCCTGACCCTGACTAACATGTCTGATCAGTATACTTTACCTGACCCTGACTAATATGTCTGACAAGTATATTTTACCTGACCCTGACTAACATGTCTGACCAGTATACTTTACCTGACCCTGACTAACATGTCTGATCAGTATACTTTGCCTGATCCTGACTAACATGTCTGATCAGTATACTTTGCCTGACCCTGACTAATATGTCTGACAAGTATATTTTGCCTGACCCTGACTAACATGTCTGACCAGTATACTTTACCTAACCCTGACTAACATGTCTGACCAGTATACTATGCCTGACCCTGACTAACATGTCTGATCAGTATACTCTGCCTGACCCTGACTAACATGTCTGATCAGTATACTCTGCCTAACCTTGACTAACATGTCTGATCAGTATACTCTGCCTAACCCTGAC
This sequence comes from Ariolimax columbianus, assembly GCA_036924085.1. Lineage (NCBI taxonomy): Eukaryota > Metazoa > Mollusca > Gastropoda > Stylommatophora > Arionidae > Ariolimax > Ariolimax columbianus. Next base: position 5,404,455 of record JAVGWX010000020.1, on the reverse strand, counting down.
TAACATGTCTGACCAGAATACTTTACCTGACCCTGACTAACATGTCTGACCAGTATACTTTGCCTGACCCTGACTAACATGTCTGATCAGTATACTTTGCCTGACCCTGACTAACATGTCTGATCAGTATACTTTGCCTGACCCTGACTAACATGTCTGATCAGTATACTTTGCCTGACCCTGACTAACATGTCTGATCAGTATACTATGCTTGACTCTGACTAACATGTCTGATCAGTATACTTTGCCTGACCCTGACTAATATGTCTGACAAGTATATTTTGCCTGACCCTGACTAGCATGTCTGATCAGTTTACTTTGCCTGACCCTGACTAACATGTCTGATCAGTATTAGATAAAATGATTATACATCGAGAGAGGCAGAAAGAGCAGCCCAGGACTGTGTTTGCTAGCAGGAGGTTGTCAATGGCCTCAGCATCTAAAAGAACGGCGGGGTTTGGGTTGGTTTGGCTTGGATTGGCTTTGCTTGGCTTCGTTCGTTCTCAATCTCCCGCTACCATACCATGAAAGAGCTTAAGTAGCAGAATGTAGTCCAAAGAACGGAATACACTGTGTCATAGTTTACAGCTTGACTTCGATATTTGCTCCTTTTGGTCCAACACATCCGAATGCAGCAATCATTTTTGAGTACCGGGTTAGCATTCCCTCTTCGATCCCTTCTCCTTAGCCAGTCTGCCCTGCTACAGCCTGTTATCCAGGATCACCGCGTGGAGGTGTAGAAGGGTCTAGGCAGCTCTGTTTCGCTGGCCCTGACGCTAGCAGTCGGCTATGGGTCGCTGACCTCTGCAGCTCATGCGCTGCTCAGCATCTTGATCCCTGATTGATTAGCCTCCCTAAAAATATAATAATAACTCAATTACCCCCTCCCCTCCTCCAAACACACACACACAAAGTTGAACATAAACGCTCTAGATGGCACGACGTGTTATTTCTTTTGGGGCAAAACATTCACATCGAAAAATCCTTTTACGTTTCCATGCGGTTTGTAGTTCACGACGAACAAATACATCCCAGTAACTCCCTTGTTCGGAGATACTCCTACGCCAATCTCGTTACAATCCTTCCAGACTACTTGAGTGAAGTGACCTACATGGCAGATACATTTAGACTATAGATATACATGACTATAGCAAGTTTTTTACTTCAAAATACAACCGCCTACAAGAACAAGAGGGCATAGTTACAGATTAATTTATGAAAGGTCTGGATTAGATATAAGGGAATTTTTAGTCAGAGAGTGGTGAATGCTTGGAATGCATTGCCACAGGAAATAGTAGAGGTAAGGTCAATTAATGCATTTAAGAATAAACTGAATGCGCACTGTTATTTTTTTTTCTTTTTCTTCTTCTTTTTCTTCTTCCTTTTTTCCGCTTCTTTTTCATCTTCTCCATCTCTTCTTCTTCTTCTTCTTCTTCTTCTTCTTCTTCTTTTTACTCTTCCTTTTTTCCGCTTCTTTTTCATCTTCTTCATCTCTTCTTCTTCTTCTTCTTCTTCTTCTTCTTTTTACTCTTCCTTTTTTCCGCTTCTTTTTCATCTTCTTCATCTCTTCTTCTTCTTCTTCTTCTTCGTCTTCTTTTTACTCTTCCTTTTTTCCGCTTCTTTTTCATCTTCTTCATCTCTTCTTCTTCTTCTTCTTCTTTTTACTCTTCCTTTTTTCCGCTTCTTTTTCATCTTCTTCATCTCTTCTTCTTCTTCTTCTTCTTCGTCTTCTTTTTACTCTTCCTTTTTTCCGCTTCTTTTTCATCTTCTTCATCTCTTCTTCTTCTTCTTCTTCTTTTTACTTTTCCTTTTTTCCGCTTCTTTTTCATCTTCTTCATCTCTTCTTCTTCTTCTTCAACTTTTCTTCTTTTTCTTTTTCATGGTCTTCTTCTTTTTCTTCTTTGTCATCGTTGTCTTCGTCGTGTCATCTTCTTCGTCTCGTCTTCTTCTTCTTTATCACCTTCTTCTTCTTCCTCGTAACTTTTTCTTTGTCTCTTCTTCTTCTTCTTCTTCTTCTTCTTCTTCTTCACCATTTTCTTCTTATTCTTCGTCTCTTCTTGTTGTTTTTCTTGTTTGTTGTTGTCTTGTTTTTCTTCTTCGTTCCCTACTTCATCTTCTTATCCCTTTAATCTCACACTCCCCTTTTTTCCACCCCATGAAGCATGTGCTACAATCTGCAAGGGAGCCTGTTCACAAACCGTGCGCTAAAGTACTTGTTGCGGATTTAATTTTTTGGGCACTTTTTGTCATTATGAGGTTGCTTGCCCCATGCACAGACCTCCTTAAGTGGCTTTAATATCAAGCATTGGTCATATTATGATTTCTCCAGGTACTGGTATCTTGTTTTGGCTTGGCTTGGCTTGAATTGGTTTGGTTTGGTTTGGTTTGGCTTGACTTGGTTTGGTTTGGTTTGGCTTAACTTGATTTGGTTTGATTTGGCTTAGCTTGGCTTGGCTTCGTTCGTTCTCAATCTCCCGCTACCAAACCCTGAAAAGGGCTTAAGTAGCAGAATGTAGTCCAGAGAACGGAATGCGTTGTGTCATAGTTTACAGCTTGACTGCGATATTTGCACCTTTCGGTCCAACACATTCGACTTTTGCAAACATTTTTTGAGTACCGGGTTAGCATTCCTTTTTCGATCCGTTCTCCTTATCGAATCTGCTCTGTTGCAGCCTGTTATCCAGGATCACAGCGTGGATGTGTAGAAGGGTCTTGGCAGCTCTGGTTTGCGGGCCCTGACGCTAGCAGTCAGCTATAGGTCGCTGACCGCTGCAGCTCATGCGCTGCTCAGCTCTGGTTCGCTGGCCCGGACGCTAGCAGTCAGCTATGGGTCGTTGCATTTCTCTTCAAAGGTTAATCAGTAAGTAGGTCACAAACCGAAATGGAATAGCTGAAACATGTATGTAGTTACTAAAGATATTATGTGGCAGCAACACCCAGCTTTGGGATTATTATAGGTAGCAGACGAAAAGTGTCACATGCACATGCGCAGCTAAGATACAAAATGGCGTCTGTGCTCACAGAGTGCCTTAGTCTTAGACTTAGTTTTAGTCTACCTGTACGTCTACAGGTGTCGGATGCCTCTGTGCAGGTCCAAGCTCTGGCGTGAGTTTGGTGAAGCTGAGAGGAGAATTTTCTGCTTACCAGCCTAGGTTCGAGCAGCTTATTACTCCGCTGCATTGGGACATACCCCTCGGAGGGTGATTAACCAATATGCGAGTCCATCTTAATAGATTCAAACACTAGAGCAAAGTAGACCCGCAGCCTGTTAGGCGCTATCTATGCTGCGTGTATCTAAATACCAGATGCCATCAGGGTTGCAGAGCAAGAAGAAGACCATGAAAAAGATGGAAAGAAAGTGTCAGTAAGACACTGAAGAAACAAGGAATAACAACAACGGCGACAAAGCTGGAACATGACAGAAGACTACATCTCCTCACGACATCTAATGACACAAGTGAATAGAAGATGATGATGATTATGAAGAAGCAATAGTCGGGGTCTTTGTGTATGACAAGGACAAGAATAGCACCACTGCCACACAGAGAGCATGTCGTAAGAGGTGACAGACTGTGTGACATGACGTAACACCGGACGTGGTTAGGTGGTTTGTTAAGAGCAGCATAGATGGCGCCTAACAGGCTGCAGGTCTACTTTGCTCTAGTGTTTGAGTCTATTAAGATGGATTCGTGCATCAATTAACCACCTTCCGCGGCATTTGTTCCAACGCAGCGGAGGAATAAGCTGATCGAGCCTAGTCCGCTAAGCAGGAAATAGCATGTTCTAACAAGGGGCCTCCAAATAGTATAATGCTTAGAGCTTTAGGGCCAAGTCTAAATCCGGCATCTCCCTGTACATAAGCAAACATGCCATCTTATATACGTACAGATATCATATATCAATGCCCACTAAAAGGAAGCATCTAAAATCCAAATACTCACTTGTGTTCATACCGAAGACTGGTTTGGCAAAGTTATAATTATCGATTTCGGAATACCACATCTGAACCATTTCGTCGCCTGTGAGAGGAAAAGTGATATAACAGAAACAAAAGAGATTTAGTTATTTTCAATTATCACCATTTGTTTAAAGATAGGTCTAACACTGCATTTGGCTCAATCTTAACCAATTTTGGGGAAAATCCGATTCAATTCATTTGTTGAAGCGTAGGTTCAACCATGGCCTTGGTTCAACACTGTATTTCGCACACCCTTAACTAATTTTGTTTATGAGGACCTCGAGGCGCTCATTGCTGCAGTCCCCAAATCTGACAAACTGGTCATCCTCGGTGATTTTAACGCTAGGGTTGGCACAGACCATACAGCCTGGGAGGGGGCCATTGGCAAACATGGTATCGGAAAATGCAATAGTAACGGACTGCTCCTTCTGAGGACATGTGCCGTAAATGAACTACTCATCACAAACACAGCTTTCCGACTTCCGGTCCGAAATAGAACCACATGGATGCAACCAAGGTCCCGCCACTGGCACCTCATTGACTACATTATCATCAGACGTAGGGATCGAGCGGATGCTATGGTAACGAAGAGCATGTGTGGTGCAGAATGTTGGACCGACCATCGACTTGTCATTGCCAAGCTAAACTTCAAGATCCAGCCCAAGATGCGCCCACAGAGAAAGAAATCACCGAGGAGGCTAAATGTCTCTTAGCTGAAATACGAACCCACGAGAGGAGGCTTCCAGGAAGAGCTTGAGGGCAGACTATCTGGGCTTCGTTTTGAAAAGAACGACATCGAACAGAACTGGGCATCATTGAGAAACACACTCTACGATACAGCTGTTAAACACATTGGCCCACTCAGGCGCAAGCATAAGGACTGGTTTGATGAGAACGATCTAGAAATACAGGGCCTTCTCGATGCAAAACATGAAGCGCACATTGAATACCAGAGGGACACACCATCTCCGGCAGCAAAAGCTGCCTTCAATACTGCCCGCAAAGCTGTCCAGACCAGGCTTAGAGAGATGCAAGACTCCTGGCTCAGCAAAAGAGCTGACGAAATTGAGATGTTCGCCGAGCGTCATGACACCAAACGGTTTTACGAGGCACTGAAAGCTCTCTACGGCCCGCAGCCCTCTAGTAATACTCCAGTTCGCAGTGCGGATGGGGCACTGCTAACAGATAAGGTTCAGATTCTAGACAGATGGGCAGACCACTTCTGCAAAATACTAAACCACCCATCGTCCATAAATGAAGAGGCCATCCGGCGAATGCGGCAGGTGGAACTGAACCTGGCGTTGGATGAAGTCATTACTGAGGAGGAAGTCGACAGGGCAATCAGTTCACTATCTATAGGAAAAGCTCCAGGAGCTGATACAATACCAGCAGAGGTATATAAGACAGCTGGCCCATCCCTCACTGAACTCTTCTGCCACATGCGGGCTGAAGGAAAAATTCCGCAGGAGCTAAAGGACGCCTCAATCGTTCACCTGTACAAGAGAAAAGGCAACCGTCAGGAATGCGACAATCATCGTGGAATATCGCTACTCTGCGTAGCAGGCAAGATCCTAGCGCGCTTACTGCTAAACAGGCTCAACAAACACCTTGAACAAAGCCACCACCTCCCAGAACTTGCTCAGAGGATCAAGACTGACAGTAAAAGCTTCTTCTCTTATGTTAGAAATAAACAAAGAACGAAAGACAAAGTAGGCCATCTCATAGACAGTACAGGGAAAATAATAAGTGAGAATAGCGAGGAAGCTAATCTGCTCAATCAGTACTTTGTCACAGTCTTCACAAAGGAGGACTGCTCCGAGATCCCAGAGCCTATAAATATTTTTCAAAGAGACATGGATACAGCATGATTAAGATCAATCTGTATTACAGAGGAAATGGTTTTTAAAAAATTGGAGGGGTTGAAAGTGAATAAATGTCCAGGTCAAGATGGTATTCATCCAAAATTGCTGCATGCAATTAGAGATCAACTAGTAAAACCATTGGCTATATTATGTTCTCAATCACTTACAAAAGGGATTGTTCCGCGGGATTGGAAAGAAGCAGGAGTGATCCCCTTATTCAAAAAAGGCAAAAAATCAGATCCAGCAAATTATAGACCAGTGAGTTTAACGAGCATAGTCTGTAAATTGTTACAGTCAATAATCAAAGAACACATTGTAATGCATTTAGACAAATTTAATCTAATTAGAAATAGTCAGCATGGGTTTACTAGAGGGAGATCGTGCTTAACAAATCTATTAGAATTCATGGAGGAGGTTACTAAAATCATAGATAAAGGGGAGCCAGTGGATGTTATTTATCTAGACTTTGCAAAGGCCTTTGATAGAGTACCTCATCAAAGATTATTTCGAAAGTTAAAATCACATGGAATAAGTGGGGAAGTTGCCAAATGGATTGAAAATTGGTTAACGGGAAGAAGGCAGAGGGTGGGCATAAATAAGGAGTACTGAGTGGTGTGAAGTGAAAAGTGGTGTGCCACAGGGCTCGGTTTTGGGACCAAATTTGTTCTTGATATATATAAATGATTTGGACATTGATATGAGGTCCATGATTGCAAAATTTGCTGATGACACAAAACTATGCAGTAGTGTCTCATCTAAAGCGGAAGTGGATATATTGATGTCGGATTTAGATAAAATTCGAGAATGGTCTGTAATGTGGCAAATTGAGTTTAATGTAGATAAATGTACAGTCATCCACATGGGTAGATCCAATATGGAACATAATTACAGAATGGGAGAAAAAATATTAGAAAGATAGATAAGGAAAGGGACCTAGGGGTTAAAATAGATCATACAGGAAAGGTGAGTGAGCAAGTTAAGGTAGCAGTGAAAATGGCAAATGCAATGTTAGGTATGATAAAATGAAATATTAAACATGGGAGCAAGGAAGTGATCGTCAAACTGTATAAAGCTTTAGTTAGACCTAGATTGGAGTACTGTGTACAGGTGTGGAGTCCTTATCATAGAGGGGATATAAACATGCTGGAAAGAATACAAAAAAGAGCGACAAAGATGATAGTGGGATTCCAGAATTACAGTTATGAGGAACGACTCAGAAATACCGGCCTACAGTGTCTCGAAGAGAGAAGAATTCGTGGTGACTTAATACGGGTTTATAAGATGATCAGAGGAATCGATAAATTAGACTAAAACAAGTTTTTAAAAATACAGCCACCTACAATAACACGAGGGCATAGCTACAAGCTGACTAAAGAGAGGTCCAGGTTAGATATTAGGAAATATTTTTTTAGTCAGAGTGGTGTCTGCTTGGAATGCATTGCCAGGGGAGGTAGAGGAGGCAGGGACAGTTAATGCATTTAAGAATAAACTGGATGCGCATAGCTTTTAGAGCAAGGTGATGTAAATGTAACTGGTTGTATACAGACTCTGCAGGGTCTTCTAAACCAGTATAAAGACGTTAAGTTAAGTTAAGAAAGCCAATGTGGATTCAGAGCCGGAAGAGGAACAGTGGACATACATTTTGCCGCTCGTCAGATACAAGAGAAGTGTCGGGAAAAAGGCATTTGATACAGTAAACATAGGAGGGCTGTGGATGATAATGTCCAAGTTTGGCTGCCCCCAACAAGTTCATAACCATGGTGAAACAGCTGCACGAAGGCATGTGTGCTCGTGTACTGGGCAGTGGTGCAATCTCTAAAAACGTTTCTAGTATCAAACGGAGTAAAACAAGGATGTGTACTCGCCCCGACCTTGTTCAGCATGATGTTTGCGACCACGATGACAGACGCCTTTAGATCATTGGAGCTTGGAATACCCATAAAGTACCGCACAGATGGCAAGTTAATCAATTCCAGAAGAATGAAGGCCAAAACCAAAGTGGCTGGCGACATAATCAGGGAACTTGTATTTGCTGATGACTGCGCTCTAATGAGCAGCTCAGAACTGAACATGCAGGTTGGAATGGACCGATTCTCTGCCGCATGCGAAAATTTTGGCCTGACCATAAATGCCAAAAAACAGAGGTCCTATACCAACCAGCACCAGGCATGCCGTACACAAAACCAGAGACTACAGTCAGCGGGCAGACGCTGAATGTCGTCGACAAATTCACATATCTGGGCAGCACGCTGTCGAGATCTGTCAGCCTAGACGATGAGGTGGCAAGCAGAATAGCAAAGGCCAGCACAGCCTTTGGTAGAATGCGCTCGATGGTCTGGGCACGTCATGGCATCAGCGTCAAGACCAAACTCAAAGTTTACCATGCAACCATCATTCCAACCCTACTATACGCTTGCAAAAGCTGGACTGTATACTCTGGACATGCAAGGAGATTAAACCACTTCCACACAGGTTGCCTGAGGCGAATATTCCACATCCGATGGCAAGATCGTGTCACTGACATCGAGGTTCTCTCGAGGGCTATCATGCCCAGCATCCATGCACTGATAGAAAAAGCACGACTAGGATGGGCCGGACACCTCGTCCGTATGTCAGACGAGCGGCTCCCAAAGAAGCTTCTCTAAGGCGAGCTGAGAGACGGATGGCGCGAGAGAGGGCGCCCAAAGAAACGTTTTAAAGACGGTCTGAAGGACTCACTGAAAAGTTGCCAGATAGACATCGACACCTGGGAATGTCTTGCGCAAAACAGATCTGACTGGAGAAGCGCAGTCAAATCGGGTGTAGCTACCGGCGAAGACGACCGTGTGGTGAAAGACCAGAGCAGACGCGAGACCCGGAAATCCCGAACAACGGGAACAGCATCACCTTCTACAAATCTCGTGTGCCCGATATGTAGCAGATGTTTTCGTGCTCGCATTGGCCTGTTCCCAACAGGGAAATCTGTGACAAGGATGATTTCGGCGGTCCTCATCGACAACGATGGACAGCTATTATAGCCAATTTTGGGGGGAAATCCGATTCCATTCATTTGTTGAGGCATAAGTCCTACACTGCATTTGGAGAAGAATGTTACTCGATCCACGATAGAGGCGAAAGAAAACATACCATGACACTTGGCTACAACCCGGTAGAAGGGAAGACGACAAAAGAAGAAAGAAGAAAACATATTAGTTGTATACAACCTCTGCAGAGCCTTACTTCTAAGCCAGTATAAACAAGTTTAGTTAAGTTACATTATTGATGTCTCGTGTTCTCGCGAGAGCACATGGGTTAATGCAATTGCTACTCAGCCGAGCGATATGGGTTCGGTCCCAAGTTGGTGCGAATTTTTTCCAATCGCGAAACGGTTTCTGGTGTTGGTCCAACCTCATAAATTGGGTACCATAAAAATCTGAGAAAGTAAAAGCGGCCGCTGAACACTGACCACATCACCTCTAGTGTGTCGGTGACCAAGATAAATATGGGCCTAACACGATATTAACAATAAGCCACATTGGCGTGTTAACGTGATCTTTGTTATGTGTTCATTGAGCTTAGACGTTTGGATTCACATCACAAAACAAAAATCATTAAGCCCTTATTAAGTACAGAGACAAGACTAATATACAGGCATATCTTCCTAAAATCAACACAGCCCATGCAGACAAATCCTGAAAGTCACTGTATCGAGAGATGATACTTCTTCTTCTTCTTCTTCTTCTTCGTTCGTTCTCAATCTCCCACTACCAAACCTTGAAAAGGCTTAAGTAGCAGAATATAATCCAGAGAACGGAATGCGCTGTGTCGTAGTTTACAGCTTGGCTGCGATATTTGCACCTTTCGGTCCAACACATTCGACTTCAGCAAGCATTTTTTGAGTACCGGGTTAGCCTTCCCTCTTCGATCCCTTCTCCTTAGCCAGTCTGCCCTGCTGCAGCCTGTTATCCAGGATCACCACGTGGAGGTGTAGATGAGTCTTGGCAGCTATGGTTCGCTGGCCCTGACGCTAGCAGTCAGCTATGGGTCGCTGACCACTGCAGCATCTTCATCCCGAGAGAGATGATACGAAAATGGAACTTCGGGAGGAACCTGTTCCCGGACATCATCTACCATACACAACATGGAAGTCGCTGAACGGACTCCGAACTGGTGTATCATGGTGCAAGTGGAATATGAAGCGATGGGGATACACAGATGATGATACATGCAGTAGGTGCGACATACTGGAGACAAATGACAAGGCAATCCATGTCGCTGAATACTGGATGGATGCTGTATGACGTGGGGCTTGGACAGGGGAAGTAAGTATTAAACCCTTTTCAGGGCTAAACTCAAGTCGGCTGTGACATCACCACGATTGTAAAAACGCCCAAATGCAACAAAATAGACTGTCTGCAGTTGAAATTGGCATGCTTCGTTTGAATTGAAAATTCTTCTTCTTCTTCGTCTTCTTCTTCTTCTTCTTCGTCTTCTTCTTCTTCTTCTTCTTCTTCTTCTTCTTTCGTTCACTTGAAAATATGGTATATATCTGCTATGTTGTCTCTTGTATAAACTACACTGTCTTGTGTAGTTCACATACAGGTTGAATAATAATCTTCCAACAATAATGGGAAACTGAGACGCTAGTCCAGTCTGGCACAACACACTGGCTAGAACGTTGAATCAGAGTCTGGCACAACACACAGGCTAGAACGTTGAATCAGAGTCTGGCACAACACACTGGCTAGAACGTTGAATCAGAGTCTGGCACAACACACTGGCTAGAACGTTGAATCAGAGTCTGGCACAACACACTGGCTAGAACGTTGAATCAGAGTCTGGCACAACACACTGGCTAGAACGTTGAATCAGAGTCTGGCACAACACACTGGCTAGAACGTTGAATCAGAGTCTGGCACAACACACTGGCTAGAACGTTGAATCAGAGTCTGGCACAACACACTGGCTAGAACGTTGAATCAGAGTCAGGCACAACACACTGGCTAGAACGTTGAATCAGAGTCAGGCACAACACACTGGCTAGAACGTTGAATCAGAGTCAGGCACAACACACTGGCTAGAACGTTGAATCAGAGTCTGGCACAACACACTGGCTAGAACGTTGAATCAGAGTCTGGCACAACACACTGGCTAGAACGTTGAATCAGAGTCAGGCACAACACACTGGCTAGAACGTTGAATCAGAGTCTGGCACAACACACTGGCTAGAACGTTGAATCAGAGTCAGGCACAACACACTGGCTAGAACGTTGAATCAGAGTCAGGCACAACACACTGGCTAGAACGTTGAATCAGAGTCAGGCACAACACACTGGCTAGAACGTTGAATCAGAGTCTGGCACAACACACTGGCTAGAACGTTGAATCAGAGTCTGGCACAACACACTGGCTAGAACGTTGAATCAGAGTCAGGCACAACACACTGGCTAGAACGTTGAATCAGAGTCTGGCACAACACACTGGCTAGAACGTTGAATCAGAGTCAGGCACAACACACTGGCTAGAACGTTGAATCAGAGTCAGGCACAACACACTGGCTAGAACGTTGAATCAGAGTCAGGCACAACACACTGGCTAGAACGTTGAATCAGAGTCTGGCACAACACACTGGCTAGAACGTTGAATCAGAGTCAGGCACAACACACTGGCTAGAACGTTGAATCAGAGTCTGGCACAACACACTGGCTAGAACGTTGAATCAGAGTCAGGCACAACACACTGGCTAGAACGTTGAATCAGAGTCAGGCACAACACACTGGCTAGAACGTTGAATCAGAGTCAGGCACAACACACTGGCTAGAACGTTGAATCAGAGTCTGGCACAACACACTGGCTAGAACGTTGAATCAGAGTCTGGCACAACACACTGGCTAGAACGTTGAATCAGAGTCAGGCACAACACACTGGCTAGAACGTTGAATCAGAGTCTGGCACAACACACTGGCTAGAACGTTGAATCAGAGTCAGGCACAACACACTGGCTAGAACGTTGAATCAGAGTCAGGCACAACACACTGGCTAGAACGTTGAATCAGAGTCAGGCACAACACACTGGCTAGAACGTTGAATCAGAGTCTGGCACAACACACTGGCTAGAACGTTGAATCAGAGTCTGGCACAACACACTGGCTAGAACGTTGAATCAGAGTCAGGCACAACACACTGGCTAGAACGTTGAATCAGTCAGGCACAATACACTGACCAAGATCCCAATCTCTCTTCCATATAGCGTCTCCTGGAAACATGCTGTTTGTAAGGCTGCTTGGGTGACGAGATGTGGATCGATGTAGTTGTGAAATCCACGCAGATGAAGCCAAGCATAGCACAACCGGCTGGAGAACCGCGGTCCACCTTCATCAGCACACTCGGGATGTGAAGAAAGCTACAACATCCCTCCACAACGTCCTTTTCAGGGAGCAAAAAAGAGTAAACTTACCTATTGTGGACATTAACAACAACAACTAACAATAACAAACACGGGATCGCCATACACACATCTTACCATTGATCAATTTCGAGTTACCAGCGATGTTTTCCCCGACCCCTTTCCTCTGATCTCCCGGGCTGTGCTCAAATTTGCCTTCTGTAGCTAAATATTCAGCCCACTTTTGGGACATCAAGGTAAGCTCGGCGCTATCACAAGGGGAGATAACAGGAGAGAATGTGGATTATCGCCCCAAGAGTAAAGGGGCACACATGAGGAGGAGCTGGGGAAGACGAAGGATACGGCGAGAAGGATACGAAGATAATGATGAGGAGGAAGACGAAGAAGAGAAAGAAGAAAAATAATAAGTAGAAGAAGAAGATGTAGAAGAAGAAAATAATACTAATAAGAAAATAATAATGACAATAATAATAATAATAATAATAAGAAGAAAATCATTAGATGAAAAGATGAAGGAGAAGAAGAAGAAGAAGAAGAAGAATATGATGATGAAAAAGATAGAAAAGAAGACAAATAGTAATAATAATCAGAAGAAGAAGAACAAGAACAAGAGAAAGAAAACTAAGAAGCGGAAGAAGAAGAAGAAGAAGAAGAAAAAGATGAAAAAGAAGAAGAAGAAGAAGAAGAAAAAAAAAAATAAGCACAAGAAAAAAAAAGATGAAGAAGAGAACAAAAAAAGAAATATAGTAATAATAATCAGAAGAAGAAAAAGAAGAAGAAGAAAAAGAAGAAGAAGAAGAAGAAGAAGAAAGAAGCACAAGAAAAAAAAGATGAAGGAGAAAAACAACAAGAAAAATAGAAATAATAATAATAATAATAATAATAATAATAATAATAATAATAATAATAATAATAAGAAGAAGAAGAAGAAGAAGAAGAAGAAGAAGAAGAAGAAGAAGAAGAAGAAGAAGAAGAAGAAGTAGTAATAGTAACGAAGAATAAAAAGAAAAACGTGTACAGAAAAAGAAGAAGATAAAAAGATGAACACAATAAAGAAAATATGATCGCTTGCTCCCCAGGTGCACAGTGCTGAAGCAGACAGACAAAGCCTGTTGCGCATGTTGGGCCATGTCCTAAGACAAACAGCTGATAATTGTCTACGTCAGTCAAGAGCATGGAAGTAGTAAACAGGTTGGTTCATTCGTCTTCTAAGTAAAAATACCTGGAGTTGGGTCGATAATAACTGTCCATCGTTGTCGATGAGGACCGCCGACATCATCCTTGTCACAGATTTCCCTGTTGGGTGCGCATGTGGCTGAACATGCCAATGCGAGCACGAAAACATCTGCTACATATCGGGCACACGAGGTTTGTAGAAGGGGATGGTGTTCCCGCTGCTCGGGATTTCCGCGTCTCGCGTCTGTTCTGGGCTTTCACAACACGGTCGTCTTCACCGGCAGATACACCCGATTTGACTGCGCTTCTCCAGTCATATCTGTTTTGCGCAAGACATTCCCAGGTGTCGATGTCTATCTGGCAACTTTTTAGTGAGTCCTTCAGCCCGTCTTTAAAACGTTTCTTTGGGCGCCCTCTCTCGCGCCATCCGTCTCTCAGCTCGCCTTAGAGAAGCTTCTTTGGGAGCCGCTCGTCTGACATACGGACGAGGTGTCCGGCCCATCCTAGTCGTACTTTTTCTAGCAGTGCATTTTCTAGCAGTGCATGGATGCTGGGCATGCTAGCCCTCGAGAAAACCTCGATGTCAGTGACACGATCTTGCCATCGGATGTGGAATATTCGCCTCAGGCAACCTGTGTGGAAGTGGTTTAACCTCCTTGCATGTCCAGAGTATACAGTCCAGCTTTCGCAAGCGTATAGCAGGGTTGGAATGATGGTTGCACGGTAGACTTTGAGTTGGGTTGGGTCGATATTGAGCATCAAAAGCCGATAAATAATAATGTTCCTGGCTACTTCCTGGTAATGGCTGCCAATTTAAGCAGTATTGTATTCATCCTGTCTTTATTTTTGTAATGATTTTGTAGTTGTTTTCTGTTGTTTCTTTGTTTTATTGGTACGGCTTAGGCTAGTGGTTAAGTGACATCGTTCACAGCCCAAAGGTGTTGGGTTCGCTCCCCATCACAGCACAGGCCATTTTTATTTTACGCCTGTCGGCCCAGTGCATCCGACTTTGGCCTGCATTTTATGTAAGGTTCTGCTTCCTCTTGTATTTTCTAAGAGTTTGCTTCCCCGGGGTAATGTCCAGCGCTGTGATGGGGAACGAACCCAGCACCTTCGGTTTGTGAGCCGTGTCACTTAACCACTAGAAGTTTCATGAGGTTCTCTATGATAAAACGCTGTGAGAAAGTCTGACCTGGATTACTCTCTTCCCTAAATCTTGAGCTCTTGACTATGGTATGGAGATAAACGCTGGAAAGACAGCATTAATGACCAACAACGCCGAGAGCTTCAACAGCAGGATAAAAGCTAACGGTCAGGAACTCGAAGTGATTGACCATTTTAAATATCTAGGTTCGATTGTCAGTGATGAAGGATCAAAATGTGAGGTGTTGGCCAGAATAGCACAGACAATAGCGGCGCTTGCACGGCTTAACAAAATCTGGTAAGATAAACGGTTAGCATTATGCACGAAGATAAGACTAATGTGTACACTGGCCCTGTAAATATTTCTCTATAGTTGTGATACATGGACAATTACAGCTGACGTTCAACAAAGGATACAGGCCTTGGAGATGAGAGTCTTCGAAGACTTTTAAACGTAACGTAAAAAAATCGAGTTACAAATGAGGAAATACGAAATAGAATTACAACAGCAATAGGGTCTATTGAAGAACTCCTGGCAACTGTTAAAAGAAGGAAACTCGCTTGGTACAGTCACATATCGAGATCAAATAGTCTTGCAAATACAATCCTCCACGGGAAGGTGCAAGGCAGACGAAGAAGAGGCCGTCCCAAAAAGAGATGGGAGGACAACATAAAAGAATGGACCAATCTCCGACCAGAATAGGCACAGGCAGCTGCCACTGACAGAGAAGAGTGGCGTGGTATTGTGAGGATGTCTTCATGTGTGCCCCAACGACCTCACCGGTTACGGGATGCCCTGAGCAAACACTTACCTGAGTTTGACCGGAGCAACTTGATGCAATTCTCGTCTGTTGTTGTGTGCTTCTAGTGTTTCCTGTCGAAAGGTTTCTAACGCTTCTGCTGAAAGCGGGGCTGCTGGTGTCGAGTTTGCCATCGGGTTTTCGG